>QKMX01369553.1:18557-31271 GCA_003401595.1 Venustaconcha ellipsiformis | reverse complement strand
TGCTGAAAAATGGCGTTAAACCCCACAACAACAACATAAAGAACTCTGCTGTTTCAAAAGTAGAGCCAGTAAAAAAGTAGCAGAACAGACAGTGACTCCGTTTCTTAGGGTTACCCCTGTCTTCTTTTCTCTCCTGGATATAAACAGTTGTGACTACAGAAAAGTTTGCTTATTTATTGCTTTTCACTTGTATATTACTGATTATGTTGAGACATTCAAAAACAAAATTGTATGAACATAGATCAAATATGTAAAAAAAAATTGTATGAACATGGATCAAATATGTAACAACATATTATGGACATAGATCAGATATGTAACAAAATGCATGAACATTGATCAAATATGTAACAAATTTCATGAACATACATCACATATGTAACTAAATTGTATGAACATGGTTCAAATATGTAACAAAATTGCATATGTAACTAAATTGCATGAGATCACATTTATAGTTTCTCTATTGACATTAAGTACAACCCATACATTTACAATCATAAATAATTTATGATTGAACAAAATCTATAAAACTCCACTAATTACTTTAATTTAAAATAAATATTCAAAGTTTATAGGATTAGCCATGTGACACTTATGAATTTAGCAGAGCTGATATTTACAGTATATTTATTCTCTCTATGAAAAAAGGAAAATGCTCGTCCGCTGTAGAGGAAGGAAACTGTCTCAAATTGTCAGAAAATCATTTTGGCCAGCAACACATCAGTCCCATTGTTGAGACATTGGTGGGAATTATGTAATCATGTGTTAAAATAAACATGCAAGAGCTTATTAAATTTTGGTTTTACAAGTTACTAATCATCATTTCATAAAAGTATCAAGTATGGAAAGACAAGGTTGGTAAGAAATCATTGGGGTTAAGAAATGTGGGTTTTAATATGCATGTTATTCACTAATGCACTTACACTTTAGCTTGTTGCTCAAAGTATCATGGTCTTATATTTAAACATTTGTTTGCTGAAGGAAATATATTTCACTCAGCTCTTCACTTCTCCTTCTGTACAAGCAAGAATTGTTTAAAAAAGTGGAAGGATTTTCTATGTTACTGATTTTTTTTATTGCAGTTTTCATAGTTTCAAGATTTAGGGCATGGAATGCACAATGTTTGTACATGTATTTTTTTAAAGGCAGATTTGATTTATCTTTTTAAAAGTGTCCAAAAGCATTTAGTGTGTTACTATATCCAACAGTCATAGTACAGATAATTTCTACAATTTGTATTTTGATCCCCATACATTGAAAAAAATTCAGTAAATGTATTTTTTGTGTGTTTCAGATGTAACCAATAGTTCCTTTGTGTGCTTTCAAATATGGGATCTCCCAGGGCATTTAGATTACTTTGATTCTACATTCGATGCAGAGAACATATTTGGAAGTTATGGAGCTCTGATATTTGTTATTGATGCTCAGGTATTTATACATTGTATATTGTAAACTTACAAGATAGCATACAGCACCCCTCATTATAACACTGTCTAGGGGCTCTAGATTATCTTGTCTCATAGTGAAACTCTTGTAATGGAGTATATGATCAGTACGCCTAATTATAATGCTGTTTGTGGAGTTGGGGTCATAAACTATACTGCCTTAATATGGAGTACTTGATACAGTTGTCATGCATAATAATGTCATCAGTGGGAGCCTTAGAGTATATTGCCTTGTAGTGAAACTGCCTTTTAATGGAATACCTGATGCAGTACTCCTTAATTACATCACTGTCCGTTGGGCTATATAGCATAACCACCTTATCATGAAGTCCATAGTATATTAAATTGTACAACTGAATAATGAAATTAGATGCATGACTGTACCCATCTAGTAACAAAAACTATGTTGTAATGAAAGAACTTGTAGTGGGGGAATGATGTTTCACTATAAAGACAACAATTTATTAATAATAGATTAATTATATGCAAATTCAAGCTCAGGCCCTTTAGCTGTAAGGAGAAGTGAGTTTATGGTGTGTCCCTGTATCTTTGTGTATTGTGTTATCTGTCTTGCATTTTGCATTTGTCAACATTATTACTTTAAACATTTTATCAAAAAGGAACTAATGGAGATTCAGCTGTATTTGGCAGGGATCATCCTAGCATAAAGCAAAGATGTCAGCCATTTGGTATTTGATGGAGGGGTTAAGAATATTTTGTGGAAATTATTGCATTCCAAATTACATTAATGTTATTCAGGAAAATAAAGATGTTTCAATGTCAGTGCAAGGCAGGCATAAAATTACTTTACCAATATGATCAATTGGTGCAAAGAATGTTGTTTCTTAATATAAAAGTCTGTATATAACCAGAAACCGTTCTGATTTTAAATTGTTGAAAAAAGGGAGATGAATTAAAGAGACAAAAATATTCAGATAATTCATGATGAAAATCAGTGTTGATCATTATTGCTTTTTGTCATAATTGTTAATATAATTCAAAGGTCTGGAATTAAAGGAATAGTTAAGCCATTTATTCTCATTGCAAAATCATCAACTTCTCTTCTGGCCATCAAACATAAATTCATGGAATGATTTTATTTTCTCCTCCAAATTTTTTAGGAGACTCTGGGTAATTGGTGTCCACGCACAAAGCACTAGACTTTGTCTTTTTAGAAAACTTCCATTGTTACGATTTATTTTCAAAATTCCCATGAATAATGGTAAAAAGTAACCAAAGTTAAATTCCCTATGATGACGGATTCTGCATGTCTGTGTGTGTGTGTTGCATCACTTTAATGAAGGTACTGCCTATATTTGTTAAAAAAATTAACACTTGGATTGCAGAAAATTGAATTTTTCATGACTTTGGTTGAGTTTTGTTATTATATCAGTAGGTAACTGGGCATTTTATGTTCTTTGAACACATTTTTATATTAAAATATTTGCTTCATTTTCAGGATGATTACATGGATGCTTTGCAGAAATTGCATGTGACCGTAACCAGGGTTTACAAAATCAATCCTGGCATTAAGTTTGAAGTTTTCATCCACAAAGTTGATGGTTTGTCAGACGATCATAAAATAGAAGCCCAGCGAGACATCCATCAGAGAGCTTGTGATGACCTTATAGATGCTGGCTTAGAAAATGTTCATCTGAGGTGTGTGAAATAAATAGGCATATTAGTTTGTCCTTTTTGGTACACTTCTTTTTCACATATCTTTTCTTCTGGTGAATACATGATTATTGTCTGTAAGAATATTATCAACTTAAATAAAGAAGTTCTCTGTATGAGTAAGTGAAGTAAACAGATTTGTTATGCCCATACCTTAACAGGGGATGGTGAATTACATAAACTTGTCATCTTGATCCTTCCATGCTACATATTTTTCTGTGTGAACATTTTACCACTTTTTTAAAATAAATAATATTTGTAATTTCAAGAAGAAAAATGTTAAGATTAAAATGAACTGAATTTGTACAGGTTTGTAAAAACTGTTATGCGTGTCTGACTGTTAGCGTGGCATTCCAGGTGTATCTGATCTTTACGATGGCATATGCAGGTCTCTGATCATTGGGGCTTAAGGTATGTTTAATCATTAGGGCAGCCAAGCCAGATTTGTTTGATCATTGGGACATCTTGTATGTCTAATCATTAGGTTGATGCACATCCTGTTTGATATGCTTGATATACCAGCTGTAGCTATATAATTGTTCTCGCAATGCCTACTTGAAATTTTATTAATGAAAGGTGGTTATAGATCGTTACATCTTCATGATGAGTCAATTGAATTTTTTAATTTCAGCTTTTACTTGACCAGTATTTATGACCACTCTATATTTGAGGCCTTCAGTAAAGTAGTGCAGAAATTGATTCCTCAATTGCCAACATTGGAAAACCTACTCAACATTTTGATATCTGTAAGTTTAATAAATTACATTGCGTTCATTTCATTTGCAGTTTATTTATATCAGTATGCAGACGTGCCAACTCTTACAATTTGACCGTAAGTCCTGTAAATGGCCTTTAAAATGTGGACTTCTGCAGGGCCTCTTTTGGAAATATTTTTCTTTGCTCCATAAAATTCGCCAAATTTAAAACTTTGGAGCCACTTTTCAGACAAAGGAACCACTGTATGCCATAATGCAGGGATTTAAATATTTGTATAATATTTTGTTGGCCATATTTTTAATTTATATAAACATGAGTTTTCCATGTTTTTATTACATTTCAAAGAATAATTATTAATAAATAGCATATGAAAAGTAAAAACAAATAAGAATGTTTCTTTATAACTAATAATACAAAGTCTTGCTTAGTCATATAAACAATGTCACTGCCACTTCATTAAAATCTCTTTTTTTTTTCAAGACCAGTTCTAATGTCTTCCTGAAATCAAAATTCTCAACACTGGGACCATCAATAGAAATTTTCATTACATTTTTGAGAGTAGATATATCAATAGAATTGCTTAAGTTTGTTTTGATCAGATTCTGGCAACTGAAACCCTCCCCTTCTGTCTGCAGTGGAAATAGGAGCAATATTTAACTGGTAGCTTCCTCAGATGCGGCTGGATAAAAATCTTTTTCAGAGCTAGATTAACCATATTCTTTGTGCTTGATGCAGATTTGTTTTATAAAGTAAATTTTTANTTTTTCATTGATATAAGTGACTACCGCCCTTTACAGTCAACGACCGGCAACCTTATAGTGGCATCCTGTGTTAATCGGTTCTTCCCACAAAAACGTCGTATCTAAGTAAATGATCCCTAAAATACTAAGCAGTCCCAAGTGCGCCTTACACTCAGTTTGAAATAAACATAAATTAACACATGTAAATGACAGAATCATTTTGCCGACCTGTTCGACAATAGAGTATATTCCTCAACCATTGCTTAATTTCTACTAATCACATTTAATTGCTTCTCAATGCCAACTGACAGCTTGCAGTTATTGCAGTAGTGTTTGAATAATGCCTTATTCATTATCTACCAACATGATCCCCTGAATGCTGCAGATAGTGGAAACTGGTATTAAGTGGCCTAAGCTGCTTTTATCAATGAAAAATTAATATTTATTTTATAAAAATTTGTCGCCAGCAACTTTTCACCAGTCAGTAAAAAAGAGCCACTTTCAAAATTCTTTTGCTTTTGGCAACAAATGAGAGGTCTAGTAGAGGCCCTGCTTCAGGAATAACCACAAATATTATGGAAATATTAGTGCAGTAAAATTAGGATACTTTCCCTCTTTGATTCTGGGTTTCATGCTAGGTTCATTGGAGCAAGTTGTCCAACCAGACAAATTTTGCAGTAGTATCTCAGATGCTTTAAATTGAACATATTGTTTCAAGCAAAATGTCTGCATGATCAGGCCGTTGCTTATAAAATTTTCAAAAATGGTATCCAGCAAGCAATACTGTTCCAGTCTAAAGCAACAATAACCCGTATAGACATTTTTAATAGAAACCATGGAGGAACAAAAAAGATTATTCAGATTCTTGTTGGAAAAAGCAGCAAGGGGAAGAATTACATTTATTAGACAAAATGTGTTTTTGAGTACATCACACTGGGGGTGGGAAAAATGGTTTTTTGCCCCCATACAAAATTTTTTAAAAAAGTCAAGGAATATGTCAAGTTGGGAGATCGAAGAAGTCAATTAGCTCCATCGACTTTGGATCTACTGTACTGGAGGTACATAATCTTACATTGAATGAAATATTTTCTGGCTCTGCATCAGTCTCAAATCATACCTCTGAACATTTTTAATTCATCTTTTCCAACTTTTCAGTTGCATCTTACTGAAAACTGGTTTAACTTAAGGAAACAAATCGACTGCCTTACTGAGATAAAGTTAGGGTTGGCAGGTCTGAATATGTAATCATTCTTACATTTAGGACCATTTGTATGCATGTTTTGATCTGAGTGCAGTAATTTCTGTCATTTTCAAATAGTGATATTTTATTTTCAGTATTTTAGGCCACCTTCCCATATTACAAAATACAGGTGAATATAGTTTTGCCATGGTGTATAGTAATTAGATGTGGAGTTTAGCATGAGTATAAGGACATAATTAAATTAATTAGTAATAATCTATGCATAATATTATAAAGGCTTTACTACCACTAAGAATTGTGAGAAAAATTATTTTATTTAGCCAGATATACTCAAAGTCAAAGTTTGTGATTTGGATTTTTAACATAGCTTTAACAATTTTTCATCCATATTGCCACAATTTCTGCATTGTGAAAGTTTAAATAAGTCCAGATTTAATGGGTGCATGGAAATTTAGTTGATAATATAACCATGGAATCCTGTGCAAAATACATACAAAATAAAGAAATGTAGAATTTAGAATATATTGCTATTAGAATGCTGTTTTGATCCCTGAGTCTTAGTACATAGTCATTGCACATTAATACATGTACATATTTACTGGGTTCATTGCCTTTTGTCTGTTATCACTTTTTGAAATCCAATCATACAGAAAGAGAAATAAACAACCAGCAGGTCAGATGTGCTTCATTTTGATGATATTAGTATAATGTAATATCTGCTGCATTTTATCTTGCAAATCGTGTTTGCAAGTAAAGAATTCCTGAAATTTTCCTACATATTTAGTGAAATCATCACATTTCTGCACTGAAGCCATTGTTGAGAATAGATCTTAGAAAATGCAATATGAATTGATTATTATGTAGTTATCAAAGCATAGTTTTCCGCTGTAGTGTTTGACCACCAAATTTACACTGGCGGTGGCTTTTATCCTCCAAAAGGAGGTAACCCTCTGTGACTATTAAGTTTTGAGTGGTCTTTATGTGCAGGTAAATATGCATTGATTTAGGTATGATTGAAATGTATTAAAACTTCATACTTATAGCTATTGCTTTTACCAAAACCAGCAAAAGTCTAAACTGTGAAGCTGTGTTAAAAAATACAAAACACATATCTATCAGGATCAACACAGATGTGGTGGGGGGAAGTGATTTATTGGATTAACTCCCCATGTGACCATAATGATTTCCTATGTTAGGATACTGTCCCAAGCGACCATACTGATTTGTCAGCTTTGGATGTTTTCCCAAGTGACCATTTAGCAGCTTGGTCTGCCTTGGTGTTTATCTCTTCTCAAAAACAGATTCATTGTGTATCCCAGCATGCATTTGAATAGTCATTTTCTAATCTAGATCATCCAGATGTTGCAGAATCAAAATTAGGAAAGTGTCACTTTCAGTGGAAGCAAATACAATAGTGTTACAATTGATCAAGAAAAGGTTGGTTGGAGAATCAAAAATATGTAAAAGAACTGAATCATTTTCCCCATCTTTTACCAATATTGTGCTTTTATTAAGCTTTTACATAAAGATGAATGTACAAACTGCACATGTTACAGAGAAAACCAGATTTATTTATTTGACAAATTTTAGATTCTGGTTATAAAATTTTGCATTTGTAAAAAGTTTCCATTCCTCACAATTAATTGTTTAGTTTGCAACCAGATTATAAAAACCACATGAAATACTTCTTATATGCAGCAAGTTTCAAGGCACTCTTGATTATTCTATTTCTAGAACTCTGGAATAGAAAAGGCCTTCCTCTTTGATGTAGTTAGCAAGATTTACATTGCCACGGACAGCTCACCTGTAGATATGCAGTCCTATGAACTCTGCTGTGATATGATCGATGTTGTAATTGATGTGTCATGTATTTATGGGTAAGTATCTTTATGAATTTCACTTGTACATCAGGTCAGTCATGGATGGGGGAACAGTCAGGGTTCGACGTTGCACCAATCCAGTTGCCCATGGCTGGTACAAATTTGGGGGGGATTTATGGACAAGTGACCAGAAAAACTCAAAAGACTAATACAAAACCAAAAAACTCCATAAAGATAAAAATACAGTCCAGTCCCATAAGTTGTGGCATTAAAATGTGAAAAAAATGAAATTCATAACAAAATTATTGTAACACTTACCTCCTAAGATCCTGGTTATCAAAATGTTTGACTTTAATTCACCAACATGATGGTCGAGCATTTTGATGGCCAAAATTTGATTACATTAGATCTGATTGACTATTAAGTATTGCAAATGGCTGCTTTAATATGATCTGGCATTAAATTTGTTCAATCATTCAGATGGGTCTATAGTAAAAAATATATCCTGTTAAACGCTTAAATCAGCATTTATGAGGATGATATTTTAAGCCCCATTTAAGGACAGAACATTATATTCCAGTACCACAGGGGAGAAGTATCTTACAAGCTTGTTTCATACTAATAAATTCTCCCTGAGAATAGTAATTTTGATTAGCCCACCATAATGCAGTTCATCTGTCCAGCCACATAGTACCACTTCAACAGTTACCCAGTTTTGTGGATGACTTGCTCATGGAATAATGATGAATCCAATCCATTTTGGCTTCAAAAGGCCATAGGTCAAGGTCAATAACCAAAAAATATTGTAGTGTTCTCCATCACAAAATATCTGAATCAAATTTGTACATGGCTTGCACTTTGGGTAACATAGAAGTCCGGGAGGGAGGGTAAAACTTCAAGAACACTGACTGAGAGAAGAATAATAGTTTCTACCCAATAGCATAGGTTCTGCATGGCATACCAGGACCAAACTTGGTGGATAGCTTGCACTTGGGGTAAGAGAGAATCGTGTTGATTTGGGGATTAAGAGGTAAAAGGCATGGTGACCGGGGGAGATGGGGGGGGGGTTGTTCTGCACAACAATTTCTTCTAATCAATAAACTTGTATTATATCCTGCTCTAAGGGTAGGAAAGAAGCCTATTTTATTTTGTGGTAAAAGATGAGGTTAATGTATCAAAGAAGAAAAATGGTTTCTTCATAAAATATTTAGTTATCAACCACATACCTTCACCAGGATTTGTGAATAACTTGCATGTGGGCAAGAACAAAGGCTATTAATTTAGGGTATAAAAAGTCGAAATAACAATGTGACTATGAACAAAAATGTTTGATGCATAATAACTTTAATTCTGTGTCAAAGTTTGTGGAGGGATTGCATTTGTGGTATGGAAGAAGCCTGTAGATTTTATGGCTAAAAGGTCAATGATCAAGGTCATAATGACAAAAATTATTGGGTTTTGCAGGATAACTCTAAAGTTTCTTTCATCTATAGGTCAGATGTCACGTTCTTCAAAAGTCAGTTAGGAAAATATTAGTTTATTTTAGTTTCTGCACAGTAATTTCAGTTCAAGACTGCATACATTGACGTAAGGTCAAGGACGTTGAGACCCATTGATTGGTAATTTCCATAGTTAACTATTGCTACAAAGATTACTGTGGAACGTATGGTGGTTATATAAGGTGCCATTTGTAGTACTTTTGTTGAATCTACACGTCGTAGTTTTTTATTCTTGGTGATGCTGAATTTCATTCTGGGCTAAAAAAAAAACTTGTTCATTTGATGTTGAGGTTTTGAGCACCTGCTTTACATTGAAGATTTCTTTGCTTAGGTCTTTGAAGTATCACAATTTGCACCTATTTTATTTGCTTCTATATTCTGCAACTTCTAGTTTTCATGGGTACCAATTTTTGTATATTTCATTGCATCAAATCCAAAATGTCAAGACCTAATACATGATTATTTTTTCCAATCTTTGAATTTAAGTAGAAATGAAAGGTCATTTTTGAACATCATGAAAATTGATATCCATGAAATAAATGCATTATAAGTGTCGGAAAGTGAGAAGCCTTAAGCTTGTCTTTAAACCAGTGGTCCACTCTAAGACAGCATACAGTTTGACTCCAGGGCCAATTCAAGGTTAGATTTATGATAATTTCAACAAATAATTGCAACTAAAAATTTTTCCTTCTATTTATGTGCAAATGATTCTATTTATATGCAAACATCATTTATGATACCTTGGGGAATCCCTACCTTGTGTATTTTGATAAATGTCCCTTATATTTAGAAAATTCCCTCCACCCCTATTACTTTTCTTGTCAAACCCTGGGGGGAATGGGGGATTATTCCTTTTTAAATGACCTTGCAAATATGGTCATTAAAGTTCAAAAATAAGCCCATCGTATACAATAAAACTCGTATCTTCATTTTAGTTACATGCCTTAATATGTAATTCCAGTTTCTGGAAACAAACTTCCTCCCTTATCATGGGGCAATGATTCCTAATTTTTTTTGACTGCTGAACCTACAGTGGTCTTAAAATGTGAAATGTTTTAAAATTTAGGTTACTTCCAAGAAATCTTACTTGACCAACGATAATTTTAACTTGCACAGGCAATTTGAGAAATGAAATCATTTTCTCATGCTTAATGGATTGGGACAAAAATGTACTTTTATTGCATTGCTACTTTTGATGTAAATCGGGGAAAGTAAAAATAGAACTGCTCTATTGTGTTGAATACATGTTGTTTATTGCATGCTGAAGTTGATATACTCTAATTTAGGCTAATGTATTTTTTATTTGTTTTTGATAATTGTAAACTTAGATATGTTAGTACCAAGTTCAGGTGACTCATTTGTGTGAAATTAAAGACATAACCTGCCAGAACTAAGTAGTTGAGAGAAAATAATTTTGTCTTAAATATGTACACTTAATGATAGCTGTCTCATGCAAGCCATCAAAATATAATAATTATTCCTCTAAAGAACATTATTTAATTTTCACAATTTCACTGAATCTCCATTATTTTTTTAAAAAATAGTTTGCAGCTTGTTTGCTTTATTGTTTCAGAAATATACTTATTTTGACAAAATTTGAATTTTATATGAAATTGACTGTTTGGTATCTTCAGTGAAGCCAGTCTAAGATGTGTATACATATGTATAATCTCTTTTATAAACTCACTGTTTATTTAATATCGAATTCATTTCAGAGAAGAGGAGTACTGGCTAGGTATCGAATCAAATCGGAGTCAAAGAAACGCTATGTATGTCACTACTCAGAACAGGTCACATATATAATGCAGTAGTTCTTCATTATAGCAAAATGGTATCCTGTCCATGAAAATTTTTCTTTATAATTATGTACATGCATTCAGTGTAGCAAAGCTTTATGTGTATACATACATCTTTATGATAAATCTTGATTTGCTTTTTCTATCTGTATACAATACACAAAGGGTACTGACACTTTTTCACATGTGTCTGTGCAGTATCCACTAAAGACCATTTCACTACAAAGCAGAATATTTGGGATTTATGTTTGGAGTCGTCATAACTACACCGTACTGTTGTACAACCCATGACTATTCACTTAGAGACAATCCACAACCTTTCAAGTAGAATTCTTAAAGTGGAGCTGAGAGAAGGTTAGACTTGGTAAGAGAAGTTCAGCTAGAGACAGAAAAATTCTCAGGCACAGTTGATTGAACATCACTCCACCAGCATGAGTGAAATATGGTCAGTAAACTTGGTGCACACTAAATCCATCTGTCCAACTTTGGCTCATTAGCATGATTTAAAAAAAAACAAACATATATATCAGAATTTTGCACTGTTTGGACTTACTGGTGAAAAATTGTCAAAGTTTCTTGTCCGAGGTAGATCACTGCCAAATGCAAACTGTGTAGACAAATGCCCCAGTAGGTCTTCATTTATGAACTTTGTTAGAATTAATCATTTGAACAAACAACTCCAACCCTGAGCTACAGGTGCATTATTTGATGATAGATAAGGGTGAATGTTGTTCACAATAAGAGTTGACTTGTATGCAAGTATATACAGTAACCACATTACATTTGTGTGCCACAAAAATATATTGTTTTCAAGGTTTGGGGACTTTTGTAATGTGACTTTTCAGTTGTAGTTAGATGTGCATGTGTAATCAGAAATTTTCATTGGGATTAACATTTCTTAATTTTTGTGGAATACTTGAATTTCAAACTCCGCTAAATTGTTTAGTTGCCTCTCACTGTGGTCATTAATATGCAAAATTGCTGTTTGGCACAGATCATCACATTTAAACCCATGAAAAATTTCATATTTGTATATATACACATATTTTACAAGTAAAATTAGAGTCATAGCAGGATTTGTTATAATGAAGGACCATTGTATCATGCCATCATAAAAAGGCTGTTTTAAAATAAGCTAAATATTCTCTCTATTGCATGTAGCGATCAGAATGTTCTTGAGAAAATAGGCTGCCTTGTATTTGTTATAAACTGATGTAGTAGTTATGAAAGTCTTTTCAGGAAAATTGAAATCATTTAAAAAAGAAATCAGGGTTTTTTTAATGGGAAATGTACAATATATTCAAAAATAAATTATCAGTAATAATTAACAGTTAAATTATGACTGCCTTACCCCAAGACTTTAAGTATGTTTTGAGTATTGGTTTTTCATGATATTAGTGCATAATGTTTGCAGCAATAATAATAATGATATTATTAGGAGTAATAGTAACGTAATTATTATTATTAATTAGTAGCAATTGCTTTAAAAATAATAATAACAATAGTAGTATTAGTAACTAATAAATAGTAATAGTTATAAAAGTAATTGCTTCAATAATAATAAAAATATGTAGTGATTGATTGGTTTATGTTACTGATATGTTCATATCTGTACTAACCTCTATGAGTGAAACATACCAAAACTATACTTTTAAACTTTTAATAGTTTTTATAATAATAGTAGTAAAGGTTTGGTTTGGTGAAGGTCATTCAGTTATTTTAAGAATTTGTCTTGAAGCCCTTATTGTCTGCTCTCTGCACTGTTTGTATACAAGTGTAAGTTATCTTCTCTCTCTCTCTCTCTCTCTCTCTCTCTCTC
>QKMX01369553.1:0-18507 GCA_003401595.1 Venustaconcha ellipsiformis | reverse complement strand
CTCTCTCTCTCTCTCTCTCTCTCTCTCTCTCTCGTGTTCCTGTATGGTCTGGTGGAACTAATTGCATGTTTAGGCCATCCTTAAATTTCTTTTTGATTTGCTATTTCCCAAAGCAGAAGTTTAGTCGGTGGCATTGTTTTCTTGTTGGTCTTACATGCTTGACATTGGCAGTTGTACAAAAACATAGTTCTAGAATGGGGGGGGGGTAATTCACAGCAGTTAAGTTTTATTGCGCTGGTTGGAGGATATCAAAGAATATTAAGGATGGCTGAGTAGCTATTAAGGTTGTTGTGCTATAGAAGGTTTCTGTTTTTATGTCTGCCAACTTGTATATTTACAGACTGAATGAATAAACATTAAACATTTTATTGATTTCAGGTCAGAAATCAGTTTATCTATACTTCATATACTCATTGATAAGACAAATAGCAAACAACAAAGATCCTATATGTTGTAGCATAGTGCACCAGCAGATCAGGGTCTGTGTTGTTTGTTCTTCTAATTCCTCCAACTGCACAGATGCAGATCTGCCAGTGCATTATGCAACTGCAGAACTCAGTGTGTTAAGTTTGCAGTTGGAGCCTTATAAATGAGTAAATACAGTACTTTTTAACACTCCTAGAACAATAATTGTATGCTTGCATTATGTTAGGTGTATTATGTTGTGGCATTGTCTATCCATCAACATTTGCTTGCCTAGCACATCAATTTCTAGAAGTTATTGAGATTTTCCTGAAACTTTCCAAGATTTGTCTCTTGATCTGAAGTTGTGTTGTATACCATAACCATGCCACCCTCCCTGCCAAAGGTCAAGGTCATATCAAGGGAAATAATGCAACTTGTAGACCTGTTTAGAGAATAATGCTTAAACCACTGAATGTAACTAAATGAAACTTGGCCCAAATATATATTTCATGAGTATACTAAATTTTACTAATTAGCACAGTGCAAATGCATCGATCATGCTGAATTTTATGAATTTGCACCATTGGAAAGATTGATGCATGGAAAGTCCATTAAAATTTTGTCCCAACTTGACTTTCATGTTGCAGTTAACAATGTAATCTGAATCCTTTGGAAAGAAGAAGAGGTATTTTGATCACAAAAGTAGTACTTAAGTTTTCTAGATTTGTATTTAATCATTTTACCACAACAGTCAAATCGCAAAATTATGTACTGTACAGAGTACATTTTTATGTCTCTAAATTACATTGTGGGACTTTCCATGCATCAATGCCTCTTAAAAGTTTTGATAGTACAGAAGAATTAAAAGGAATATTCAGATTCTTGGTTTTTAAAAGAGCAGACACGGTAATAGTTAAGTTATTTAGACACCATGTGTTAATCTGAGTATTTCTCATGGCAGGTGAGACGATTGCCACCAGCACGTAAAATTGAAAACAAAAGCCAGTAGCTATATCATGTTGGGAGATAGCAAGAAGCCACTGAGCTCTATAGGGTTTGGAGCTGAAGTCTTTGAAATATTACTGGTGGTTATCAAAGTCTTAGTGTAGTTTACACAAACTTTGTACTTGAACATAATGTTCACTGTCACTGCATCTGTCTTGATTCACGCTTAACTTTATAATGCTCTTTTTCCGACTTGACTGTAGCAGTTTATAATATATTGTTATAATATAATGTTACCCCTCAGAACTTGTCTAACTTAAGGGAAAAAAAATACTGCCTTACTGAGAATGTCTTGTTAGTGTTGGCAGGTCTGTCATTTTTCTAGGAAGGAAGAAAGTATAGGTGATGAACATTGTTAAAGTCCTAGGTCTCAGAGTTCAAAAATTGCCATTGGACCATTCCCAATGATTTAAGTCCAGTGGAATAAAATCTTTAGGAAGCAATATCGGTCTCAATGAAAGACCTTCGGCTAAATTGGTTTTGGCAGGGAAGTGACTCAAGGTTTTGAGGTATAATTTTAACATATGGGCTAAACTTGGCTGGATTCCAATTGCTGGTATGTGGTAGTCCTCATCTTGTCTTTATAATCTTACATTCAGTTAATTTAGA
Organism: Venustaconcha ellipsiformis; assembly: GCA_003401595.1. Lineage (NCBI taxonomy): Eukaryota > Metazoa > Mollusca > Bivalvia > Unionida > Unionidae > Venustaconcha > Venustaconcha ellipsiformis. The sequence continues at coordinate 16,488 of QKMX01369553.1, read as the reverse complement.
GTTTCTCAAAATTCATCTCGTACAATCTTTGGAATGAAATTCATTTTTAGAAATAAATATTTTTCTTCTAAAATAAAATGGATGTTATTGTTTGCTGTATAAATAATAATCTTCAATGGATTTTTTTTAATTGAAAAATCAACTACTCAAACGAGCCAGATGGTATTTACTGATTTATTGCATGTCAGTGATGTTGTAATAGTGATGTAGTAAAAATTAAACAAGAAATGCTCTTGATCTAAATATTGAAAGGTTAAGTCCAGGATAATACTACTTTTACATTAGCAATCCCCAAAATCACAAATTGGCATATCCCTGATACGACAGAACCTTATTTATAATACTTCATTAACTGTGTTAAAACATGGCATATTTATTGAAATGAGGTCTACATATGTCTTTTTATGACCTATTAAGAGAGACCACCTGTCTTTGGAGACCATTATGTTTTTGGCAGAAGAAGCATGCAAGTTATATTATTCAGTCAAGAAAGAGCAGAAGAAGGAGAATGATCATCCATTTCTATTAAATTTATGCAAAATCAGTAAATTCAGCAAATTTTACAGCAAAGCATTTCACAAGTTTATTATTATGTGCATATTGTATTGAGTATAACACTTATAATTTTTGGGGTTGTTTTTGTTGTTTTTTTTTTTGCTTAATTTCTCATTTCATTTTATTGTCTAAAATGTTAGACATGAAGATTGCTAGTATGTTACATGAAATGCTTGGATTTCTCTTATTCTACTTTCAGAGGACGAGATGACTCCATATTTGACACACAGAGCTCTTCAGTAATAAAACTGAATAATGGCACAGTTCTGTATCTGAGAGAAGTCAACAGATACCTTGCTCTAGTCTGTATATTGAGAGTAGACAGCTTTGATAGACAAGGTGAAGTAGATTGTATCCCGCCCTTTTTCTAAATTCCTCAAGTTCACGAGTAATAGAGGCATACAATATAACCCTCATCTATTAGTGTGTTACACCATGGTTACATTTTGCATTTAGATCAGTGTTTTCTAGACATAATGTGGGGTGGACATGTTCATGAAAATGTATCTGATAGTGCATATTTCACAAAGTGGTTGAAGATGATCAGAATGAAAGAAATACAGAGAAGTTACACTCAGTGTCATATTGATAGCAACTTGATACACATAATATGTAAGTAAGGAGTAACAACTAATGGAATATTGAACAAAGTGTATAGATAGCTGCAAAAGTGACTCTGCCATTATAAAACCATATAAAATCTACCATGAATTAAGAATTTGATATAATGTACAGTATAGTTAAAAGAAGATTGTATTGAAAAAAATGGATAAATTAGTGTAATGATGAATTTATATTTCAGGTTTGATCGACTACAATTTCCTCTGTTTCCAGCAAGCAATTCAGGAAGTGTTCGAACTAAGGAAGAAAAGCAAGCTACCAGACATGGCTCAAAACAATATGTTAGGGAACGATGTTCAAGTGAATGGTTTATCAACAGAACAAAATCATGTGCATGAGGATTCCAAAATAGCAAGCAAACAAGCTTCCAATAACTGGGCAATAAACTAGCATGTGCAACAGAATTCCATCATTTCAATGAATCTGGATTTAGTGTGATCATGTTTCAAATTTTATTCTGTATTCTTAAAGCTTCTTGAGTAAAACTCTTAAATATAATATTCACACTGACATTATTACACTAAATTCAAAACACTGATGTTTGTACAGTGGATTAATTTTGTGTTCACATAGAGTATGAAAAATGATGGGTTTTACCCTTTCATTTTTTTAGATTGCATGTACATGCATGTCACATTCGTTATAAGGAGAGTTACATCATTGTTTTGTGCCTTAATACATACAAGTTTTATTTTAGTGTAAGATCAGTTACGGTTTAAGTATGAACACGACCAAACTCCAGTTCAAACCCACCTTCTCACAGACAGTAACCCAGAAAAATCATTTGGGTTACATAAGTAAAATTTTCAGAGAATAGCAGGAACAGAACTGAACAAAAGTCCTGAAAGTTCCATGATTGTTTTTGGAGTAAAGTTGCAGAGTGCTGAAAGCCACGATATCCTATTTCTTGTGTACAATATACAGCCCTTAAGGCCTTTGAATTCTGGTTTTATGCTCAAGAAGTTTTGAGAATATATTGCCTGTTTTATCAATATTCAGGTTTATTTCACAAGTTATGTCTAACTTACTAATTTTCCAAATTTTCTCTGGTTCTGCTATGTGTATGTATGGTCTCATCACAGCTCGACCTGAAAATTACTGTTCATTCCAATCAAACCCTTCCATTTTAGATTTTATGTTTTTATACAATAATGGAGAGCAGTTAAGTTTGAATATTTTTAACATTTTCTTCCATTAATTTATCCATTGATCCATCATTCACTTTTCCTCCCCAGAACATCTTGGCTGAATTGTTGGAGGGAGGGGATATTTTGTGTAACTCTGTACCCCTGCAACAGTGAAGATTTGTTGATTTGTTAATTTTATCTCTTGTGTAATTATGCAAGCTCATAAACTCGCAAATACACGTGTTGCATATGCTTTATGCTTTTTTTGTAGTACTGAAGTATATGAAGTAAATTTAGATGCATTTTACAGAGTTGATCGTTGTATTTTATGCATGGAATGAACTACTTGGCATCGTTTTTTTCCAGTTGTGACAATAATCGTGCCTACAAATTGCTACCTCGCTGGTATCTAATGTTCAGCTGCTACATAATGAAGTGCAGAGATCACCTTGTGTAGCATATTCAGATTTATGGATCACATGTTATGCATGGTGGTTCTACACTACTGTGCCTCAGTATAAAGCAGTGATCTTATATACTGGATATGATAATGGATTCCATTGCAGTATGCATTAGTAAATGTTTGATGTACCATAGCAAAGTTCACCCTCACATATGGTATTGTAAGCTTTAATGGCTCGCATGAACAGCATTATGTATAAATAATACATGCACACGTAGCCCCAAAGTCATCTTTTGCAGTTGTCATCAGTAGATTAGGCTAGGGAGGTTGTTGTCTTGGCCAGCACAAATTGGGGAAAATATGGCCAATAGAACACCCCTCTGCTGTTTGGCTGCATTTTTTAATTTTGACTTTATTCTTGAGAGGATTTTAGCATCATAAAGATTGTGGCATCATAAGTACTTGACATCAGAAGTAAGGCTAATCCAATAAAAGCATATTTTTCCTGTGCTTGGCTGCTAAGTTCAGGTTATCAGATGATAATGTCTACATGCTTTAGTTTGACTTTGTTTGTTTAGCTGTGAAAGTTGTCAGAGACGGGGTGACACAGATAAGGCTCATTCATGTTTGCTTCAAGTACCAAGTAGAATGAACGTCCTGAATTAATCTGGCAAATGCATTTTGTGCTTGCAGATCATTGTCTTTACAATTCTCAGTTGAATGTAATTTATTCATTAGGATTAGCTGTACGTGTTCTTTGTTTAATTTTGTTTCTTATTGCTCTATCAGTAGAGAATTGTCCTTAATATGACAAGGAAAATGAAATTAAGTATCTCTCACAAGGACATAGCTAGGCAGCCAATATGGGTATGGTCCTAGATGCCATTAAATTTGACGTATTTTGTTTTATGATTCCTAGTAAATTTATTTTCACTGTTTTTGATGTTGGTTCATGAGAACCAATTTTTATGTGATTTTACAGAAACCATTGGTGAGCCAATTCCAGATCAGACCATACAACACGAACAGGATCATAGAAAAGTCTAAATAGTACATGAGATAAGGAAATCTCATCTTAAATTTTTTTTTGTCCCCACATTTGGAGAAAAATGTGTCATAAAAGACAGTCTAAAGTAACTAGCATATACAGATTTTTTGTGGCATATGTTGTAGCAAATCAGGGTTTATAGTTTGCTTAAGTTGTAAGCAAAAGATTCATACAGGTCATTGAAAATTTTAAAAGTGTTTGATTTTTAACATAACATCATCAATTCCATGAAGGTGGTTGAATGTTAAATGGTATATTAGGGTCTTTTAAGTGATTTAGTTCTGATATAGAAAAATCAAAGCCTTGAAAGTGCTTCAATCTTAAATGGTAAATCAGGACCTTGAAAGTTTTGAATACTATGATAAATCATGGTCTTGAAAGTGCTTGAATCTTGAATAGTAAATCAAGGCCTTAAGAGTGCTTGAATATTAAATGGTAAATCAAGGACTTGACAGTGATTGAATCTAAAATGATAAATCAAGACCTTGAAAGTATTTGAGTGTTAAATGGCAAATCAAGGCTCTGAAAGTGCTTGAATTCTGAAATGGCACAATCAAGGCCTTGACAGTGCTTAGTGTTAAGATAGTAAAATCTAGATCTAGAAAGTGCTTCAGAGTTGACATGTTAGCTAAAAAGTGTTTGAAAGACCTTGAATTTTAGGTGGAAGTTAAGTGTCACTTGCATATAGTTGCAATTATGTTATTTATTTTCATTGATTGATACAGAAACACTCCATATTCTAAACTAAATGTTTTGCTTACAGTCCAGAAAAGCATGCATAGAATCAATCCAGAATGTATTGGTTTCAAAATATATGAAGACATTGGACAAACTTTAAACTTTCTCATGTTCTGTCATGAAATTTTATCCATGACGAGAATTATACAAGTCTTGGAGCATGAATTGTATTATTGTTCCAAAATTTTATGAGCCCACTATGTAGAACTTGCTATATACTTTAATTCAAGCCCCATTCATTTTGCGTTAAAGTAACTTGTAAGTATTTTTCCTTATTGAAGATAGGTAAGGTCATATTGTACACAAATTTATGTATGTACTTGTCAACCATGTGATGTATAATTACTTTTGTTTACAGAACAAGGTGTCTGAGGACACTGATTGCAAGGAGATAATCAGAATTATGATATTTGAGATTTTAGAAACCAATTTTAATATGATGCTGATGTTTTATGGGCAGTATAGCAGCTAATGCTGAGAGTAGAAAGTGGGGTGTTTATTAACTAAGTGACCATATCAGCAGCAGTGTAAAAGAAAAGAAAAAAAATGAAATAAATGAATCAGTAGAAATATACAAGTGATTAAAGCGCTGCTTGATAAAAGTTCAGAGACGTGTTGTACCATAACCATCTTATTTGAAAGTAAATGAAAATGTTCAGGTAACATTAATGTACGACTATATGTAGAAATGAATAGCATTTATTGACAGAGAGGGACAGTGTACCATATTTCCACTACCATGAGAAATGTGCAGGCAATTCAACAAAAGTTTTTCTCTTTCATCACCACTGTTATTTTATGTCATGAGTGAATGGGATTCATTGTTAGAGAATGTGTGATGTATTAGTTCTTTCAAACTCATTTCATATGAAGATTAAAAATTGAATTCTCAGGTTGACATTTTGTTGTTTTTTTTTATATTTCTGTTGCAAACACTGCATTTAGATGTATGATTAAATATGATAATTCAGTGGTGAACTTTTTTATTAGTGACTATACATTATATCCTGGGATATGTTAGTTGTTATTGTACAAGGAAATGAATACATTAATTTGATGAGTGGACTGCATACAGCATACTTTCCATGAGACCTCTGTAGTGGCTAATCAAAGTAATTGTTAATGCATGGCTGCATATTCAACTGGATGTCACTCCAAGGTTACTCAAAACCAGTGATTTACTGAGTGTACAGTGTAGTTTATAGGGAGAGACAGTGATAAGTTTCTTAAGCAAATTTCAAGAAAAATTATATAAAACAAAAACAATTAAAAACTCAAGATTTTGGTGTTTATTAACTCTGTAAGACATCTACTTTGGTATGATAGAAATCGGTGGGATTTATTTTTTCTTATTTTCATTTATGCCCGGCCAAGGTAGATTAGGTAGATGGTTGCTTAACAGTATATCAAGACAAACTTTAAAGTACAATGCCATCTAAACATTCAAATGTATAAGAAAAAATTAACAGAGCTTTTAACTTAAAGGGGTCCACATTTTGCAGCTTGTTTTCTGAATGATGCTTAATGTTTATGGTTGCTGTTGGAAACTACTGAAAGCTTCAGCAAAGTGAGCTATGTAGTTGTTGATTACATACTGGATTTTTATATCTAATTAGCATACCTCTACTGTAATTTAACATAAAAAAATCTCTTGTTTTACATTTTTTTGATCTGTCAGTAGGTTATTTGATTTAATGGTAAGTCAGCACAATACTGACTAGTACCAATTACAATTTTGTCTTTTTAAGGGATTTAAAGTTGGAATGTAAAGAGAAACGATTGCACAAAATAAAAACAATTAGAAATGGGGCTACCATTTCATTATCAAAAATAGTTTGTTTAAAGTTTGTTTATGCTAAATTGGTTATGAAGACTACCAACACCTTTATAGAGGTGAGCTATGCAATCATTGATCACACTCCGGCTGATAACAATGCAAGTGGGCTACATAACATAGGCAGATAGGCCACTACAGATCACATAACCATCTACTTACATTTGCATGACATTGTGAACTTGGTTGCATGTGGTGTAGTAGGACAGTATGGAAAAATGTGTAAAAGTACTGAAAACTATTGTAGTGAAAAATGAGTATTCGATTATGATTGTTATTAAATATATAATGTGGTAGAATGTGTAATATTTGTTATGAATATCACAGTGGAAAACAAATTTTAAATGTGTTATTGAGTTTATTCTCATGCTGTGAATCGTATGTAATATGCAAAATTTATTGATGTGTTCAGTTTAATCATATATTTTAGTGATTGGAGGAATGAACAGATGTTTCTTAAAAATAACAGGCTTTGCTAAAAATTCTCTCACTTTCTAAGTTATGTGCTTGCACAAAAACTTTAAGGTAGACAGGCTAAAATGATCACTGTATATTGCAGTTTTCTTTGAAAAAGTCTTGAGACTGCAACTTGAAAATTCACAATAGCATGATGAAACTTGAAATTAAAAAAAATATGTTTACTGTATATACATGCATATACATTGGGTGTAACTGCAAAACAATACAGGCCCAGATCTGCTGTCATATTATATGAATGAGTCAGGATTGTTTGGTTTATTGATTGCTCATATCAAACTGTATAGACCAGGATCTGTTGGCCAGTTGGATCTAACTTGATCTAACTTCTACTCTAGTAAATACAGTATTTGTCATACACTCTGTACAACATACTTTCCTTTCTTTTAGAAATGAAAGCTGAAAATTTTCATATTTTCAGATTCTTTAAACAGGAGCCCCAAGTGGCCGAGTGGTCTATAGCACTCACCATTACAGATCACTGCTATCTTTCTTCTATCTGCATGTGTTCGAGTCCTTAGGCATGGCCAATGTGGTTATGTGAGAAAGCGTGTCAGTAGCTTCTTCTGAGTCAGTGGGTTTTTTCCCTGGGTTTTTCCAGGTTATACTGGATGCCATATATAGCTATCTTGTGCAGAAAAATGGCATTAAACCCAACAACAACATCATTCTTTAAACAAACCTGTTGTAGTGCATATTGAAATCTATTGTGTATTATTGTAAGAAGCAAGGCTCAGAATTCTAAATTTTTAGGTGTAGATTAGATTAGTCTTTAAATTTGGTTGTACAACCATTATTTAGATTGTGCAGTTGCCTTGATCCCTACTACTCCCTCCTCATTGAGGTATTCATTATTGTATTTTAAAGAGGACGTGTAATGTGTAAATTATTGCAGTGTATAAATAACCACCTTGAGTCATTAGTAATCTTTGTACAGGTGGTTAATTAAGCTTTTTTTGTGCTTGGAGAGTGGAGTGTTCACAAATGTGTACTCTTACCAAGAATTGGTGCAAGTCACCTATTTTTCTAAAGACACTTAATACCTTTCATGCTGGTATAATATTTTTTGTATCAGTTTTAGTGATTACTTTATATAAACTAAAATAATGGCAAGTCCAGTTGAAACTGCAAGGACCCTGATCTGCCATTGCATAAGACATCAGCAGATTTTGATCAGTATTCATTTGTTCATCTGAGAGCATACAAAGAAATTTTTATTGCTACTAATTTCATGGAATGTCAGTTGTCTTGTTGTATCTTTAGATTTATTATGCTTTTTTTTGTTTCTCTTGCAGTGACAAAATGCATGAAATAGGTACTTCACAAATAGTACTTTGTTAGCCAATAACCCTCCCACTTTTACAAAAATTGTGACAGGTTCTATTGAACAAAGCTTTTATTGGACAGTCTGCACATCGTAAATTAGAAATCAGGAAAAAATTTAAACCTATTGGACTTTTCACCTATTAGAGGCATATACCCCCTGATATCGTCTTGCAATCTGGCATTATAATTGTCTTCTTTTTTCCCCCTTCAATTGCAAACCTAACGTGTGAACACTTAAATGTACACGTGCTGTTTGGCACTACTGCTAAGGACCAACTCATTTATTTTTTTTGGGGGGGGTGCATTTTTTTTAATCCAGATTAATTTTTTTTATCTCTTTTTGTTTTACTACTGTGATTGATGGTGTCTTGATACAAGAGAAAGAGCATGTTTTATTTAAGCTTGTTTGGGCATTGGAGCCAGAATTCCCAGCCACCCAAACCCATCCTCACACCCAATGAAATTAAGAAGTCTGCTTCTAATCATATCATGTAATGTAGATAGTTAGTCACAAATTTTGAAACAAAACCATTTATTGTATATAGTTGCTAGGATTTCATCTTCAAATCAAACTTTATTGTCCTGGTATTTACTGTACATTAAATACAAAGCCATTATGGTTATTTAACTGTTGCCATCTTAGCATTAGGTTATAACCTAACTTGGAAATATTTCATCTTTTCATTTCACAGCCTTTTTGGAAAATTACTGTTCATTGGGGGTACCCTTCTACCCTTGGAATCAAATGGTCTGCTTCCAGACTTAGTAGAGGCACATAAAAGTTTGAGACCTAATGCACTTTCACATCTGTTGAAATGGCATTTATGGTTATGGCACAACCAGCAGTGTAATTGAAGAGTCTCTTTGATGCTTGACAGTATTTTCCTTTTTTCACAGTTGTGAAGTGTAATTGAATAAGAAAAGAAAATGATTTATGCTTATAGTATGAATGTCTGAGTGGAATAATTTTCAGTAAGTCATAATCTCACACGGTTGATTATTGTACCTTGTTGGGTTAATTCTGAATTTTCTACACCTTTCTTGTCCAAAAGGACAAAAGTATAATGGTAACTTGTGTTTTTTTGGTACATTACCAATAAAGGCATGAATATGTAATTTGAAATTTAATTGTTTTTGCATCTTTTGAATTTGGATACATACAATTTGTATGTATGATTTATGGTATAAATTTTTTAAGAAAGGTTTGTAAATTGTTTTTTTTTCACTTGCACATGTATATGCACACATGTTAATTACATAAAGAGAAACTCATCAAGGTTTGTTGCATTTGTGAATAGGCCAGTTCTCACTCTTTACTTGTGTAAGATGTATTTACTAGAACTTAAAATGAAAGTTTCTTGCTGAGCCAGTTGATGTATATTCTAAAGCTGGTTATTTGTTTCAAACAACACTTTTGCTGCTACTCTGTTACATATTTCCAAGAAATAACCTGTGTCCAATTTCTTGTATAACAGAAGTGTAATTGGTTAATTTAACAAGATTTAAATGATTTCCAGACACTTAATTTGTTCCTCAAAGTTTGTAATCATTAGCCCTTATTTTGGGGGCAATGCTTAACTATATTCAGTAGTGTATTGTGAGAATTATGCTGATGTGCTGTTAAACCCTACACAAATACATCCATGCATCTTTATTTCACTCCAATTATGTATTATTAAAGTTATCTGACATTGACTGATAGGGAAGATAGCAATTTTAAATTGATCTCTGCAGAAATGCCATTTATTTTAGTTGTTGTTGCCTTCTTGTTGTTGTGGGCATAATTGGTGCTTATAATACATCTACAAAGGATTACACACCTATGATTTAAGTGTACTGCTTTTCACCTGGAGAACTGATTATATAATTTAATCTATGCGTATGACTATCCCTTATGAAATAACAAAGCATACATACTCAGTTTGTCTGATTTTACAGTACAAATTTTGTTTTATAATAAGTTAAACAATTTTATTTTTGAGCTCTCATTTACCAGAGTATGAGAATATACAAGATTACTCGTGGAGTCTTATGTGCAATGCAAAAGTGTGCTGACTGTTCTATGTGTCTTCTAGCAAGTTTATTTGTTGATATATGCTCATATAATTCTGATGGCGTTATATATGTCATTGGAAAGGTTAGACTCATGATTGTTTAATTAAGAGACTGTTTCCTCTACATGTCTAAATGTAAGTTTAGTTTCATCATATATATAGGTGTAATTCTGTCCGTTTAAATCAACATCTTCATTATGATATTATTACTGCTAAATTACACAATAACCAAACAAATCAGGGATTTGCCTTATCATTTTGTATATAATCCTTTGCATTAATCATTTATCATAGAGGAATTTTGATGGCTAAATCTTCCTGGTGTCACACTAACCACCCAGCTGCACAGTACTTAGTACACTTAGAACCTGTAAAATATACACAATTTGGTACACTTGTAATACATGATATATATGGTGTAGTACACTTGCAATACACATATATACAGTGTAGTACACTTGCAGCACATGATATATACAGTGTAGTACACTTGTAACACATATAATGTAGTACACTTAAAACACATGATATATACAGTGTAGTACACTTGGCAACACATGATATACAATGTAGTGCACTTGCAACACACAATATATAGTGTAGCACACTTGCAACATATGATATATGCAGTGTAGTACACTTGTAGCATGAAATATTCCAAGTGTATTAGACTTGTAACATGAAATATAAAGAGTGAAATATTAGATTTTTAGCATAAAATATATATAGATTGTGGTGGCACACTTGAAACATGAAGTATACACACACAGTGTTCCCTTTTGTAACATAAAATCTTTAGAGTGATGCTGAACACTTGCACAAAAGTAAAATTTCCTAGAATATGGATCATGTGTATGATTGTGTATGTGGCATCTTGACTAAGAATGTTCATGTATATAAGCTATTATTCTATACTACCATTTTTTGGATCATACGAAATATTTCATTGTTTTTGAAAATAGGGAGAAGTGGATGATGGGATCATTGGCTGAACTAGATTACCTTGTGTGAATGTTTGAATGATTCTTATCCTATGTATAAACGATTATTGTCCGATTTTTGAAATCTTTATATACTTTAGTGGCAGTTGTGAATTAGTTTTGGCTGTTTTTTCAAATATTTTCAGCAAATTTGTATATTCATTTTGATTGCCTCAGCATGCTTGCTGCAGTTAAAATATTCATTTTCAGTCAACTCTACAAATATCATTGTTAGCATTTGGTTAAAGCACTTTTGGGTCTTTCCTTGTTGCAATTTTGACATTATTATTTTCTTATTTTAAAATTGGATAAATTGAGAACACACTTACAGAATAGTATAAAACTATACCCCAGTACTCTTCTTTTTTTTTAATTTTTTTCAGCTTTGAACAGTGTTCAGGTTAAAAAAAGACATGATTCAGTTATGGATTATTTTCACAAAGTATCCCATAGTGCAACACATTTGCTTCAAATTGGTGGAGTCAATTTCTATTGGTTTGTTCATGCTGTAAGTTTTTATTTGTAGGTCCAAAATCCAACGTTGGGATGGAGATTTCAATTTTTAAGTCATAATGATGCACATTTAATTGATAAAGGTTGAAATAAATTTTTCATCTCCCAAGCATTGTTTTTAGCTATAATAATAATAACCATAGAGGTGTTAACTTGATAATGCATATAATATTTAACCTTAATTACAGTTTTAAATGTAATTTGTTGGGAAAAAACATAAACAAGACTAAAGTTTCATTAACATCCATTGCCACTCACTATGATCTGTACAATATTATGAACACTACCATATACACTCAGATATAAGTCAGATTGGGGTCTGTTTTTTGTTTTAATGATACCCTATCTATCTAGACTCGGAACTGCACATGCATTATATGATGATATATCTTGGTCACAACTTGTATGTAAGTATATACGGTATTGTATTCCTTATATTTTCTGCATTTTTGTGTTATCTTGCACTTTATTATATTGTCTGTTTGGCATTAAAATGTATAAAACTTAAAATTGGTTTCTGATCATTTCATTGTGTACAGTTAATCTTGGGCTGCATTTAAGGATTCACCATCATGGTCTGCATACAACATTGAAAAGTCCTTAAGTACAGGGAGTTACCTTGAAAATTAAAAAAAAAACTTGGTATGTCCTTCAAACATCATTGAATTTGCTTGAAAAGAAAACTAAATATTGCCCGGCACTCCGTTGAATATTTCTTAAAGTATACAAAATATTAACACTTAATAACACATATTACATGTTATCTTCTTATTTTACAGAAATGATAAATGATAAAATTGTATAGATCAAATAACACATGACATGACTATTGCTAATGTCCCTTGGCTGAAATGGAATGCAATTTAGGTATTGTCTGTAATCTCATCGGTTTTAATACCTATTTATGCAGTGGTAAACAAGGTAGTATGTGGAGAAAGTTCAGTTCAGTAAAAAAGAAAGAAAAAGATAATTGAACACTTTTGAAACCCTTAAAAAGTATTTAAAGGTCTCTAGGACTACATGAACCATGCACTGAATAGATACAACCTTGAACAGAGCTTTTGTTCCACAGTTTCTAAGTTGTCTGCATGCAAGCTATTTATAAAGTAAAGTAAATGGATTACAGCTAGGCCATGGCAGCTCAAATTTTAACAGGAAATAGTTTAAACTGGATTTTACAAAAAATGTGTACCTAACATGTTTGACAAACCTATATTGCCGAGATTGAACTATACTGGGAGATTATATGGCAATATAAATGTTATTTATAAATTTAGTGATATTTGTGGTATTGCCATTTTATTTAGAAATAATTTAAAATTTCCCATTGATAGTGAGATGTGATGTCGGGCTGCATATATTTGGACTAGGTCTAATGGTGGATGGAAATGCAATTGCACTAGTGAATATATTTACAAACATGATAGCCTTGAATTTGAAATTTATTTCAGGTGATGCAAGTCTTAATATCATTTGTGCTGACTGAACTCTTCAGAAAATTTTACTTGACACTTGTTTGTTTTAACCCAAACAGCAGCTCAGGACATGAAGAACAAAGTACGATAATAAGATCCATGGAGAGCAGTTGATCCATAAAGTGTAGTGTTCTCTTGGCAAGAGACAAATCCTGTCAAAACGAACCAACTTTGACAATTTTCTTAATTTTGAGGACATGCATTCAGGTTTTATTCATCCATATATTAATTAAGGCTAGTTTTGCCATATCTGGCACTTCGGGACCCAGACAACCAATGCACTCTACCCCAACCCCTGGACTTTTTAGCCCATATGCACCCCATGCATGTTGAGAAATTAATATTCCATGCATGTAACCAGATGTGGTTGAAATCCGTAAATGAATTAACCCTAGGAGCAGCTAGTGTGTTTCAGTCAATAAGTAGACGTTTTTTATTACCAAAACTCTCATAAACACATGGAAGTGCAAATCAAGGAACATTGATTCTTAATTCGGAGAGAGGGATAAGCTGTTCAGCAGTATTGTTCATAACGTGCTTAGAAAAAAAATCAAAGGAAACACGTGATATACAAGCTGAATCTGCATCAGTATGAGAATATGCAAATATTTCAAGCTACCCAAGATTATTTTTAGCAAACGTGTTGGAAAATGTATAAAGGCATATTAGCCTCATCATAGGAGAGGCTATCACGTGTATATCACGTGTTTCTCTATGCTATTTCTTATTCAAGAATTTTGTTCAGCTTTTTAACACAGATGGTCTTAGAGTTAAGGAGTCTGACTTTTAATCATAACATTACCAGATCAAGTCAACATGTCAGAGTGAAAACAATTTCTTTCATAATTGAGTGACAGCATAGTCCTTGCTAGGATAAAATGTGAAAATGAAAGTAAATTGATGATTGTAAGGTCGATATCAGTGATGGAAATGTGGCAAGCATGACAAATCTTTGAATCTGATCTGCAAACCTCACGTGAATCTATTTTTTAGAACTGTGTGCCACTACATTCAAAGATCTAATTTCAAAAAGGCACAGATTGGATGGAGAAATATTCCTTTGTGTTAAGGAAATTTTCATAGTATAAAAAATGGTCCAAAAATTCATATTGAGAATCAAATATTTTTTAAGGAAATTATGGGGGTCTCTAACAGTGGCATTAATTTACCAAATGACTGGAATATCAAAAGTGTAATGTTTAAAATGAGTTCGCTTTATCAACAAAATGCATCACACATCTATCATAGAGGCACAAAAGATTCTATATGTGTTCTCAGAAACATGTCACATTGATCAATTAGTTAATACGAGAGTGACATTAGAAATTAAATGAAATAAAAATTTGGCAGACCTATGAAGAAAAGAAAAAGAATCTGCAGGTTTTTGTGCATGAAAGAGTACACTCACAAAAGAAGAATAACTGCCCTGTTGAATATGAATTTTTTATGTTAATTAGACTTTGTTCTAGCTGCAAGGAGACTAATTAAACAAATACTTTGGTGCTTTCTATATGAAACACAAAATGCAGTCAGATTTATGCCAATTTCTATAATTTAAAAATACAATTTATGGGACCCTACGCGTTGCATACTCTTGCTACATGGTAGCTACGCCGTACAAATTGCACAGACCCAGATCTTACGGCTCATTATGAGATTGCAGATCTTGGTCTGTGTAGTTTGCAGCTGGATTCGACTTGAAAGCAAGTTGTATGCTATATATAACTATTTTTGGTTTTCACTATACACATACCCTTAAAATATTGATGTGCTATTAATTGAAAATGTAGAAAAGTTTAATTGTTGCTTCACATGAACGATGAAGCATACGAGCAAAGACGTTATATACTTGCTAGAAAATATTCATTATTGATAAGAACCTGATATAAATAAATACATCGGAATTAGATATGTTTGTTTTTCTACATATTGATCGTTTTCATTTTCTTTCCATAATTAAATATTTTCACATATGGAAGTTACTTCTGCTTTCCCTTTTTCTTACTGGCCAAGAAATGTCCTTGTGTAACTTTCTAAAACTTCTTAGTTAATGCAATTATATAGAGAAAGAATAAGACGCGCAAAGACGTAGCATAGACAGCACAAAAATGTTATATACTTAAAATATTTTGGAAAATATTTACTTTTGATATAGAATTTATATAACAAAAAATATATTAAAAAATAAAAATGTTTACTTTGTTTCTGTGTCTATCTTGCTTTATTTTAAAATATATATTTAACTCAATTAACATTGTGGCAGTACAAGGGCAGACGTTTTTAAACTTTT
The DNA here is from genome assembly GCA_003401595.1 of Venustaconcha ellipsiformis. Lineage (NCBI taxonomy): Eukaryota > Metazoa > Mollusca > Bivalvia > Unionida > Unionidae > Venustaconcha > Venustaconcha ellipsiformis. The sequence continues at coordinate 1,047 of QKMX01369553.1, read as the reverse complement.
ATTGTTGATGCAACATTTACGGTAACGGTAGTGAAGTTCTACTGTAATCTGATTATTACGTGTTACAATCACAAGTAGCAGAGTAGACACGCGCTACCATTAGCTCAGTTAACAAAGCGGCAGTATTATGACAGTTTTAAAATGTTGATTTTAAAATTAGTAAATGTTTTCGAAGATGATAGCATGTCTATATTTACAGTGCAATCTCTTGTAAGCAATTATCTTTGGGTGTGACAAATTAAACAATCTGGCATTGTAAGGGACGTGGTAATTGAAGGTGGGTTGGAAATTAAATAATAGTGAACCAAGTTAGTCACATATTAGCTGGATGTGGGTAACTGTTTACAACGAGTGGCCGTACTGGTAGGATGGTGCTCTTTTCAAGTATGGCGCTGTTTACAAGTAGCAATTGCTGAAATATGAACTCTCTAAATTAAAAAAAAAAAACCAAGAAATTAATATTTCATTTTAAGCGAAATAGCAAGTAAAAATGCAGCAAAAGAGCGACGCAAGTAATTTTATTGCTTTCACAACTACTGCAGTATCTAAAATAGTTTATCCTGGACTTAATTAACTAGAGAGTTTGTTTGAGTGGAACTATGTGGCGCACACTTTCATGATATTACTGGTTAGCCATATTGCGACTAGAATAACTAAATAGTTATGTGGGCGGACTAATATCAGTCTTGTCCGAAGTTTGTCCGATATTATAACTAAAATTTGTGTTTTCTGTTTTAACTTTTAGTTAGATGTATTTAAATATTCAAATTTTTGGAATATGTAGTAACTTTGTCATTAAATTTAATTTATCGTTCATCCCATCTGTAACTGGGTAACGGGGAAAGATGAGTCACTTTGTATTTATAAACAACATCATTAAATCTACTGTTTTGTTGATTAAGAGTTCTGAAACCTGTTTCTGCTGAGATAAGTTAGGAAAAAAGTTTGTCTCGCATCATTGATGGGCCGGAAAAGACAGCCATCGGGACCGTTATTTGATTCATTGCAGGTTAGCTACGATGTCGTAGCCTCAACTTGTTTTGTTGT
>QKMX01369536.1:37870-48713 GCA_003401595.1 Venustaconcha ellipsiformis | reverse complement strand
CCGCATCTGAGGCGGACACTCTAACCACTAGGCCACTGGATCAACTTAGGGTTTCTCTAGAAGGCTACTTACTAGATCTACTTGGTCTTGAATCATAATGGTGCAGATCTGACCTCAACTATGGCTGCCACAACGAACATCTTGAAAATAATCTGTCCCTCATTCTCCTGAGAGGATGGTCATATCAACATGGAGTTTTTAGTCTTCAAATGGTGCCTAGATTGTTGTAATTGAAAATGGTACTAAACCTATATTTAAAATGGCTGCCACAGTGGCTAATTTAAAATCTTATCCCTCAAGAGAGTCGGAGATGGTCTCAACATTCATCACTTACAAAAAAGAAATGATCTTTTCTTGAATTCCTGGAAATTCTTTTCAAATTGAAGAGCATCAAGTCTGTTTGGGAATTATATTCATAATCTTCCTCAGATAAAAGGATTTATATCCATATTGATGGACAGACATGTTCAAGTTTTCTAGCAGAGACATAAGGAGCATGCAAAAAGGGAGATATAACCCAAAAAGTTCTTATTTAAAAAGGTTCATTTTTTCTGCACAAAAAATTGACAGGTGGACTCCTATAATACTGCTTACAAGGGTATAAAACAAACTAATAGGCATCTATGATATTTGTCAAAACTGAATATGTTTCTAAAAAAGAACTCAGTAAAATGAAAATATATTCTTTCAAGTTCTTAGATTATGATTCCTTTAGTGGGATTTCCTTATTAGTGAAAGTGATTCTGTTACTGTTACTTTCACCATATTTTTTATTTAACAGCAAGAATGGCAATTTGTAAAATATATGGAATAATCTTACCATTTCCATATGCCCAGTCATCATTGAGCCGATGCCGAACTTTCTGATAAATAGCAGACATGGTTTTCATGTTGGATTTCCGCCATTGCCGACCCAGATATTTGGTTTGCATTTTCAGCAGCTTTAAGATGTACAGCTGCATCATGGCATGCTTCACTTTCAGCGCTCGCTTCAGGATTGGGGCCGATTTAAATACAACCAGCATCTACAAGCACAAAAGGAACAAGTACTGAACATGCTTATTTTGTCCTTTTTATTCCATTATAAATTACAAATTATTCATTTTAATTACTTAAGTTTATCATTTTGATAATTTTTAGATTGCTTTTTTGAAATGTATGTTTCTTAAATATTCCCATCAACATCACTAATGTTGACAAGATTCAATGAAAATGCAAAGTCCTAATCCCATAGTCTATTATTACTATAAAAATTGTCCTGCTTATGTCAACATCAATATAAAAAAACGAACATATATGTTGACAGATGCTCTAGGTCCCAAACTGAACAAATTCTTTGCTTAATAAATATGTCAAAAACCTGCCAGTTATAACCCATTCTTTGCTCTACAAATGCTTGATGTTGCCACTGCAATAATAAATAGGTATTTGTTTGGTCTTTCACAGTTGGCCTTTTGTAGCAATTTCAAAAAAACATGCACCCATCATCAAACCAAACTGGCTACAAACTTCAATGCACCTGTCATCTAAGGATGTCATTGCCAAACTTGAATAAAAGTAATGGAATCTTACTGATCGTTGCATTTTAAAAAGTGAATGCAACACATTTTGTTGCGAGAGTTTCCTTTTTGCAGAAAAAATGTTACATTTTGCTTATGATGGTTACCAACAGCGGCATAAAACAAATTAAATTCCAACCTTTTGAAACTAAATATTAAAGGTGGGACATTTCACAAAGTTGCTTGTGAAAATCTTTTTGTTCAACTATTTTTATTTCCATTGAATTAATGGATTTTTCATATACATGTACAGTACTTAACGCATTATACATTTGACTACACGAATGCTAGTTGTCAATATACAAATTTATTTCATAGTAGTTTTGTCTTTGTTAAACCAAACTTTCCAGTATTTATATTCTCTCTGTGTAAATTGTACTTACTGATGACTGGCCACCTCTTATAATTTTCACCTGTGTGTGAAATTTGTTTTTTGTTTTTTTTTCTTCAGTTTTCCCCCAACACTTATCTCAGCTTTCACTTATGTCGACAATATTATCTTCATCCGGAGAATATCAAGATAAATGGGTAGTACTGTATTCATTTTTAGTCTTTTTATCTGGTTTGCAATTTTTTGCAAGGAGAAAATCCAAACATTACCTTCTCAATAGAAAGTGTCATAGGTTATTTTCCTTGCTTTCCTTCTGCGAGAGAAGGCATTTAAAAGATACGTTTTTTAACACATATCTTTATTATCAAATTAATATCAGATCATGGTCATACAAAGTCTGATTAAAACTGATTAAAAAGTACTGCCTTGAATATATTCAATGTTAAATTAAAACTGGATCAGAAATAAACAATCCCATAGTTGCAACAAGCACAGCCAATCAGATATAAGATCACCTCAAAGATATGCATGGATATCATTCATACTGTCTTATATCCTGGTGATATAACCATATATTCCAAGTATAATCAAAGTTACATCAGAAATATGGCCTCCTGAGTACTGACTTACTGAGCCAATCAGATTCAAGACAGTCTAGTCTAGTTCTTATTCATGGATATTTTTTGAACTTTTGATAAATATAAGCATGTATTCAATGTCTGACTGAAGCTGGATCAGAAATATGAACTCCCAGACAAGCAACAAGCTCAGCTAATCAGATGCAAGACCATGTCATTATAAAAACTTGTTCACGATTTAGATGATATAAGCCCATATTCCAAGTTCAATCAAAATAAGATCACAAATACAGGCTACATAGTAGTAACAAGCTGTTGTTGACAGGTGGACATGACAACATACACAGGTTACCTAAAAACATATTTTAAAAAATCTACAATTTTTGTATCAGAAACTAATTAACAGAAAGATCAAGTGTATATTTATACTTAAACTTTCATTCTCTCAGATCAAATTCAACTTTCAACAACATGATAATGAATCTGCTTTATTCCTTCATCATATACCACATGACTGAAAATACACAATCTACCTACCATTGTCCTTGAGTGTTTCCACTTGGTCAATTTATTTAATATACGTAGCAGGTTGATACACGAGAACAGATTCCTCCAGCAATATGGCAGGTTGTCTCCCTTTTCCTACAAAAGTGAGAGGAATAACCATGGTTATAATCAACGTAAAGGAAATGACAATACTAAATCAATCCCTCATTTAAATTGACCTTGTGATTACTAAAGAAACTTCACTATACAAAGACTGATCACCAAAATTTTTATTTCTAAGTTAATGCCAACATTTTCAAAATCGTGCTCAGAAAAAAACTTGAATAATAAATTATCTAGACAACTGCTGCATTAAAGATTTATTGATTGTGGATCTGGGTTCTAATTTTGGACCCATAGACATTTACAGGAGAATATGAATTATTATAATTAAATACAAAATCTTGCTATATCAAATGATTTTGTGGGGAAAAGAGACACTTTTGTACAGTATAGGCAAAGATATATAACCTGGTTATATATAATACACAGAAAAAAAACAGTATATGCTATAGACAAATAATGACCATGAAATAATCTAAAATTGTGATCATTGGTAGAACAAATCCAAATTATCTCTTTATCAAATTAATGTCACTATTTATGTGTAGTCAGTATAAAACAAGTAACAAACATTAATTTTGATTATGTGATAAAACCTAAGATGGACAGAAATGTACAAAGGTCTTGTGAGTAGCAATTATTTTTTACAATGAACATTTTCTTCATACATTAAAATGAGTAAATTAAAAATGTTTGCAGTGAGAGATCTAAATGTAAGTCCAAACAGGATATCAAATGATTATTCTTACTAAAGAATCAGCTGTTAATTCAGGTGGTTCACCCAAAACACACGGTGGAAAATCCAGTATAGGAATTCTGAAATAATAAGAGACAAGTACAACAAATAAATGAGAGAATGAACTTTGCATAATAAAGGGTGCCACCACTTAATATAATTTGTTTCACAGGATATGTGTTCAACAGTGAAATAAGAATCAATGTTACAAAAGATGATAGCATTCAGAATGACATGGAAGGATGGAAATCCAAACCATTCTAAGTCTCATCAATACACACAAGCCAGTTTAATCTGGTTAAAATTCAGCAAGCTTTGTAAAAATAAAAGGGCAGAAATCAAAGTAAGGGGAAATGGCAATCAAGGAGCATAACTCACATCAACAAAGCATAACTAAAATGAGGAGGGCAGTCAGTTAAGGGGCATAACTCTATCAATGATGCAATGCAACACTAGAAATCAAATTTGTTAAATGTCTGATCATTAAAATCTTGTATGTCAAATCTGATCTGAAATCCAACAAACCTTGGTAAAGTTATATGCAGAAAATCCAAGATAGGAGGATGGATGATCAAGGGGCATAACTCCTGTAAATGTTGCAGAGCGGTGGAAACTTAACTTTTTCAAGGTCTCATCAAGACAAAGCTGCATGCAAATCAGTTGAAATACAACAAACCTATGTAAAGTTATACTGAAGAAACCAATGTGAGGATGATGGAAAATCTGGGAGCATAACTCCTGCAAATCATGATATGGAAGGCTGAAAACATCATTTCTGAGGTCTAGTCAATATAAATTCACACACAAATTTTGGTTACAGTCCAATAATTCTTAGTAAAGATATCAAGCAGAAACCAAACTGATGATAGACAGACAGAAAACAATAACTACAGGGCTCTGCTGACAATTAATGCAGGGACATAAGGAATCAATCAATTAATCAGTCAATCAATAAATCCTATAAAGATAAACAAATGAATAAATAGATACTAGTATAATTATAAACATGAAAATTCTGTTGATACTTGTTTCATGGTACAATGTCACATTTCAATTTTAAATTTTCAAACTTTTCCAATTAAACCTTGGGCAGAAATGGTGTTAACGTGTCAACATTTTTCATAAATGTATTTATCGTGTTAATTTCAAAATAAGTGGTCCATGGATCAATCACTCAGTTCCCACAAAGCCAACTTTTATCAATCAAGACCAAAGGAAGCTGGGCCAAATTTCAATACAGACTCAATATATATTCTAGAAAAATAAAACATTCTATAAAATCTCAAAAAGTGTACTACTAAATGAAGTACTGAGAACAACACTATAAGACTGGAAGTGTACAATATTGTTAATACAAACTCACAATGTTTAAGAAAACAGTATCATAAGTACGGAAGAATTAGTGTTTAAGAGTATCTCAGCATAAAATTGCCTATATAATGCCAATTAAAAGCAACATGGTTGCAGTTTAAAAAAGAACTGCTGTAGTGTCATGAAATCTCTTGTCGTAGCAATACATGACACCCATATTTTGGTTTCAAGGGTATCTATGTGCAAAGAAGCATTTGTCAATTCAGCACAATATTGAGTATATGGTGGGAACAAAGGGTAAAGTTCAAAATATGTGTAACTGAAGAATCACACAAACACACACACACTCACACACACACAACTTCAGGAAGAAATGGAGGTAATTATTAAAACGTATTACAGACATTGTGAATTATCTCTTAACAACTATTGTGAATTATCTCTTATGTTACCAACACATAACTCACCCATTTTTGGCTGTTACATAGGACACAATATTCTGATTGAAGAACTTGAGCACAAGAGGTATGCAATTTGCAAATACAAGATGCTGACTCATAAACTCAAACTGAAAGGGAAATCAAAGTATTCACAGTACTGATGAAATGATGAGCTAGAAAGATACCAATTACATATGGTACCAGAATAACAATTAATCAAAATAAATTTTTTCCTGTGGTATATACCACAGTAGTTTTTCACTGTATCAGTTATGTTGGTAGTTTCCATCAATAACGAATGTACATAAATTCCTGATTAATCATGTTATGATTTTATTATACGAACAGCCTGTTTTCATTTTTAATGACAAAATAAAAAAAAAAAATTTTAAGTTTTATCTGTCACAAATTAAATTTAAATATTACAAATATAATTATATTTATGATCCTTTATTCACATGTTTGATGTATGTCAGGTATGGAAACATGGGCGTCCAAATGGGTTGTGCAAGATATTTATGGCAAGTGAAACTTTCAGAAAAATTTCAGATTTAAGAAAAACTAGGTCACTTTTAGTTATTTACCAGCACAGGTTAATGTGTGAAGTACATGCATTCCTTTATAAGACTGCAAATCATTCCAGGATTTTCAGAAGAGCACTTGTTTTATTTCTGAATATTACATAATTTGTGAAGTCCACAAAATATTTTCTTGTTTGTGGAGTAAGTTTGTTTTATGTTTAATGAGTTTTTTTTCTGCTCTCTCTAATAAATATCTTGCTCAACATTTCCATTATATCAAAAGTGCAACTAGTAAATTGTAGGCTTTAGTGTCAACACTTTGTATTTTATCAACAAACTCTCCAATGTCAGCACAATGCCTTTCACAAGGTGTCAGCCATTGCATAAGCCTAATCGTCCCATTTTAGTTAGTTTTTTTAGATTACACTTTACACAACTATTAACATACACAATTCAAATTCATCTACTATTAGGTAATATTTTGGTGGTGGTGATATTTAATTTTACCTCAGAAGATAATTATTTCTTTTCAAATAATGTAATCGGTATAACATCATGGTAGTTTGCTATAAATCAGAGCAAGACATTCTTTCAGCTATAGACAGATGGAATATTTTATTATAAAATTGTCAGGTCCATACCCCTGAATAGTTGGATCCTAATATAATCATGATGTACCATGGTATGTATTGCAGTATGTTCAGTAATACTGGGATATACCAAGGTACAAAAAATGTTTTGTGGTATCCAGTTCTACTATTTATGGTCCTAACTACTTCAAAATACTTTTCTAAAAAATCTTAATATTTTTTTTAAAAACTTCAACATTGACAGTCATTTTTTTCAAGCTAAATTTTTTAAATCTTTTAACCTCCATTTATTTAGCCCTTCAAATGTTGCATCTGCATTTTTCTTAGCAAGCGCAGCACTCGTGTTAGTCACGTTCTCATCATCATCTTGAATGCAGCCCTGCAAACTTAGTCAAACTATCACTGATTGGCATTGCTAAGGGAACTTAATGTGCACAGTATAACTACTCTTTAAATCATGTTATCAATTGATACTTGATTACCTCTAGTGTGTGTTTACTTTATGTTGGAAGTAGCACAAGGCAATACTTCAAAACAGAATGTAACAAATGGAAAACAAGAGACCAATGCAGGACACATGCTACCCATTGGACCAGCAGTCACCCTTGCCCTAAATATTTTGCATTAGTCACTCTTTCATTTGCCACAGATTCAAAGCAGATCATGAGTACATATTACACATATGTGACAAGACAAGCACTAGAATTTTTTTTAATCAATGGGTGTTCTAGAAAAAGACAGCACTATGGATTTTTCCATTCATGATCTTGTTCTCATTTAAATTCACCCATTAATAGTGTTTGATTTACACATTCATTCTTTCACAGCAATTTATGTCAAAACTGTTAACATCTGATATAATACAAACAACATCAAAGCAAACCACTGTCCCTGATATCATTATGCATCCTTGAAAAAGCTTAAACTACCAGTTGGCAGCAACGATAAAATGAAAATTGGCATGAAACAGTGCAAACCTCAAAAACTTTCAAACACTTTTTCATTTAAATAAACTGTCATTTACAATGCTGATCACCATTGATAATTTTTGCAACTACTACGCATCAACACAACCTAATACAAAGAACTTAGAATTTATCACATTTCTGTTAATTCAAATTGCAAGTCGATTCATTTGTTAAAAATTGTAATACTAAATCTTGAAATAAAATAAGTTACATAAGAATTACCTGGTAGATGTGGTTCAGTTTGAAGTGCTTAAGCAGAAGCAAAATAAGACCTGATATCGCCTTCACGATGACTTCTTTGTGGCGATTCACATCAATACCAAGCTTCATCGATTTTGTCACTGTTGTTCTGTGGAAATAAATCATACATATCTTCAATAAAACTGTAGGAATAGAAACATAATTTTGATTCTTTCCCATTGCATTTTATACTAAGAACATAAATTATAGCAACTTTAATTTTACAATAGTTTTCTTTTCCTCCATGTATGATAATGTTATATTTAGTAAAATATCTTGTAGCATACCCATTCCTTCCTCAACAAAATAATAACCAGAACTTAGCATTTCCTTTAATAGCAATTTTGTATAATTTTTGCAAATTATTTTATCAGGCATACACATAATAAAAGAAAAAACATTATTACTTTATTAGGTACCTAAACTTTCTAAATTACTAATAAAAAAAGTTTTCTGAATAAAAATAGCAGAAAACAATTTGTTGATGTGTGAAATTTAGAGAAAGGAAAACTGACAGACAATACTTTAATTTGTACAATATAAAGTATACAAGACCTTTTGAAAATTTGTTATTTATGACCCAATTTTACTATTTCAAGACCACAACAAATAGATTTCCAAGCCACAATGAACAGTTTATGTTGATTTGGACTGTAATACCATAGTTATATATTGTTCAGCACTGTAAAGAACATGCTTATAATGTTACTTAAAAATTATTTTTGAGAATGAATGTAACCTTAAATCAAAACATGTTCATAACTGCAATTCTAACCTTTCATTCTTTTCTTAGATCCTACAATGAAGTCATTATTGTATGCTTCCAATATGGGGATGCAGGGGTGGGGAGAAGGGTTACATTTACTAGCTGAAATGTGGATACACATTTAGAAGGGGTGAAAACCTGCCAATATGGCAAAAGGGGACTTCATTCCTTTAACAAACTGCTCTCATGTAACCCTGCTCAAGATAAGCAATAACAGTATATTTTTATGTACAATCTGCCCCTGAAATGTGTCTTCCTTTCAGCACTGAGTAAAGTTAAAAACAATTCTAAAGTGCAAGTAATTTGGAAGAGCATATAATTTAGGGAAAAAGTACCCTATTATCTCTGAAATTTTTAATACTTTTAATTTCTCATACAAAATCCATGGAAATAATAACTGTTTGGTACCTTGTTACATTAAATTAATTTTGGGGTGATTTTGTATAGACTGTCATTGCTTAAGAATGGGCTAAAAATTATACGCAGTATTTGTATCTAAAATTCTTTACACAGAAATTTAACAAAAAGTGTATGGAAACTACAGTGATACTGTAATGAGTTATAAAACTGTCTACAGCTATTGGTGAAATGTTGAGTCAGTGTTTCTGCCTGCATTATCTCCCCTGGCTAAATATGGAAAACTTACGGCATATCCTCTGGTAGAAGGTCTGATAAGATGTTGATGGAGTCTGTCTTTGTTTTAGAGGTAGGAGCTGCAGCCAAGAGTATCTTCAGCAAGGCAATCTGAATTCATTTCAAAGACAATGTTATTGTTCATTTTACTTTGTTTTGTTGTTTTATGGTCATGAGTCCATTATGATAACCACTGAGCCAACACAGCTCTTGCCTCAATTAGTCACATCTTACAAACAGTTCCTGCCTTGATTAGCCACATCTTACAACATATGGAAGGGCACAAAGGGCCTATTCTACATCCCATAACATGCTGGGGGCTGTCAGTTTCTGTATATAGTCAATGTCATGACCCCATCAAAATTGAAATATTATTCTGAATAGTATGGGCTAACAAGGGCACCGTATCGCCTCTTTATCTATATAATCTACAATGTCTATTTGTGTTAATGACTTAATTCATTAAAGAGATAAATGACATATCTATTTCACATGATTAATACCTGTTCTCATTAGTGTAAATTTTTCCATAGTCTCTAATAACTTAAAAACATGTCCTTCATGCATTTCAAAATGCTAAGTGATGTCAAATTCCACTACAATATAACATGACCCAAAACAAGAATATGTCAAAACATACCATGTACTGTGGCAGATTGGGCAATATAGCTTGATACAAGATTTCTTCTGGTGTGCAGGGCACATCTGTTTCTGGCTGAAAATTAGAATTAAAAGCTCTTAAGTATGTTTACTTTTTCCTCAGAAATTTTGGTCTGAACAAATAATGGCCTAAATAATGCAAGATATTATTTTGTTTAAATGTTACTTGTACAGTAATTACAATAAAAATGGGTGCCATAAATGCTTACCTTCCTATAGCTTGGGTTATTTTATGCTGGGTAATTTATATGCCTGATAATGCATTATGGATATTCACAACAGCATTATGATATTATATTTTCTTTTAAAATCACATGATAATGGATAATAATTAGTGACGAAGTAAAATTATATGAAACAATTTCAAGTATTCCTTTCATAAATAGATGGGACAGACTCAATATGCTGTTACAGATGTCCATGCCTGCTTTATTGATGGGACTGTGTGTGGGACAACTGTTTTAAACAATAATTAGCCTTGCTTTGGTTTTCCTCTAAAAATTAGCAGGGCTTGTATTTTTGTCAGAAACTCTTCTTCTACATAAATAATTAAGAAATGGGGTGAAAGCTGAGAACACCTACTTCAGTGTGTACTGTTCATAGGTTATTTCCTCTATTTCAACAAGCCTGGTGACTCAAAAAAATGAAACCAAGATCTTGAAAAGAGTTTGAACTGTTAAAGAAAAATGGCACTTTTCTTTAGTTATGGAGCATGGGTGGGTGAGATAATCATGCCAAAATTATTTTATCCAAAGCTATTTCATTATTAAATCAAATATATACTTTTAACACCAGCATCTGCTGAAAAAATGTTTTGAATACAAATTTGGATCAAAATATTTGTGACTACTAGAGTGAACCTATAGGACTATAGAGGAATATAAAATTTTAAAAGCAAAGT
>QKMX01369527.1:44949-56412 GCA_003401595.1 Venustaconcha ellipsiformis | reverse complement strand
TATTACGGGGATAATAAAGTAAAAAAAAAAAAACATACTGTGACTGCAATAAAGTCTTTGATGGATTTTCACTTGATTGAGTGGATATCTGCAAGGCTTAGTAGACATCCACTAGATATTATGGACATCCATTATTCATAATGGACATCTAATCCCTTGCTCCAGTGTATATATCCATGGTGTTGAGTGGGTAATCCAATTCTGTGATACATGTAAAGCTTGGGCAATAGTTTACATAGGTTGTATTCTTACAATACTACATAAGTCGTCTTAGTGGAATGGTAAGCAAATATTTTACGTAAGCATGTGAATAATGTAAGGTCCACTTAACCCTCTCATTTCTGTATTTACTTTCTTCATGCTAAAATTGACATGTAACGGATGTCAGTACATGTTTAGGTGTTTATTTTGTATGGGTAAAAATTGGTATAATTGCATCTAAAAAACATTTCTTTATTCAGGATGCCTTGGATGGAAAGGCTAGTGCCCTAGAGGCAAAAGACAGAATAATCAGACGTTTGCAGGGCAGTATAGAGTCAAAAGAGCAGGAACTTCAGGTGAGATAGTTTTTGTACAAAACCAGCCCTGCAGAGGCAGAGTGTATAGTAATTTTGATGTCTAGCCATCTGTCCATCCATCTGGCACACTATGTTGGTTGCACATCTAGTCCTACATTTTTTAAAATTTTTTTATTGAATGCCATGAAACGTAAATATTATGGTCATTGCCTGAATAAAAAAAGAGATTGATAAATCATTGTTCCAGCAGTTTTAATGAGTTATTACTGCTTTTGATTTACAGCTGGGTGTAATATATGACAATTCAACTACACTGGTAGTTTTCATTGGGTTGCCATGGAACGTATTAAGGTCATTATTTGAAGATATAGATGTTGACCAGTTTTATACTTACATTGTGTTCAGAAGAGTTTTGAACTGGTTTTACTAGTCTTATCCTCATTGCTTTAATAGGGGTTGGATATGGGAGAAGTTGGATTATACTTGCATTAGCAAATTGCTCACCATTCCACTTTGTTTAGCTTTATTCCCCGTCATCACTGGAAGGGGAACATATTACTGTTATCTACAAATGCCCCTTACCAGTGTTGCATCAAAGATGTGTGATTGGAAAATTTCAAACATAATGTTTTGATGTATGTGGACATAATAATGAAGGAAATAAGGATTGAGTGCATATTTTCATGAATGATGCACACGTTCTTTCCAAGAACTATAGAAATTACCTGGTTTTGGTTCCTTATAGTGTTCCCATTGTGGATTACCATTTTTGGGTTGGAGGCAATTGATTGGAGAAAATGCCAAATTTGGTTGAACTAACACTTAGGTTTTTTTAACAAAACAGTTGTGTAATCATTCCAAATTCAGAATTCAAATTCAGACTTCTGGATTCCTCAGTTACTGTTGCTCTTCACACAGCTGAAATGGCAGTCAACACAGTTTGGATAATGCAACCATATGATTGTTCCTGGATTTACTTTGATAAGGAAATGGCATTTGAATAAATATTGTACAAATAAATTAATTAGACTAAGTTATGCAACAGTGTCAATATGGGCTGCCAAATGTGTGAGATATTCTTGAAATTTGGCCTCTGGTCATGCCATCAGAACAGAGCTGCACAGCACTGCTTGTTGCAGTATTGAGATGTCAACTCCCCCACCATACATGTCAACTTCACCAACATGCATAATCAGGGTCAGTGTTTTACATTGTAGGACTGACATCACATAATGCAGGAGTCTCAAACATGTGGCCCATTGGCTGCATAGGGTCTGCCATGCCATATGCTATGGCCCACAAAATGATTGGCGTCACATAGTGTCATGAGAGATTGCTAAGGTGGTGCAGCCCTTGGACCATTGAAAATGCCCTCACACGGCCCTCAGGGTGGCTCGAGTTTGAGACCCCTGATATAATGCATCTGTGGATCTTGATCAATGCCATTTTTTGATGATTATTTGGAAAGATAAATGTAGACACTAATATGGGCAGAACAAGGGTTTTTATAACAATTACACTAATTGTACTACTAGTGCATCACAAATGATATTCAGCATTATAATAACTCACAATTCCGTGCTATACTTTTAAAGAACAAGTCTGTACTGAATGTGTTCTTGGAGATTCTACATTTCATTTGTACTTTCTTGTGCAATATTTAACATCCTAAGAATGGATATATGAGTGATTGTGTGGTAGAAATGCAGTCTGCTTATGGTTTTTACTGGGAGAGTTTAAACAAATAAAATGTTCAAATATGAGCTAAATAAAGAGAATGTCATTTTAATATTTTAAAACTAGTGAGAGAAGGGAACAATTTTACCTTTTACTGTTTTTCTGCTTTCATTTGTAGCTTCCTTTTGGACAGTGCCCAAAATTTCTAAAATCCATATGCAGTCTACATACCATCCAATTCACCCTCCAGTCCTACTAATCTGACAGTCCTTCATAAATTCTGTCTTTGCTCATGACTTTTGAAGAAGAAAAATGGGGAAAATGCTTCATAATGAGAAATGTTAACTTTGATTTTCAACATTTTCTGAAAAAATTTGACGGACTTATCGACCCTGTTAAGAAATCCTGTTTCAGATGCATTATATCTGTTAGGACATAAGTGTTGTGTGGACATGTTTTAATTCCAGTTTCATTTGTACACAAAAGAGTTGCTGGTATTTCTCCTATACTCACTCCTGTGCTTCATGTTTATGTTATTCCTTGGACCCAGATGTTGGAGGGATTCAAGGTTCTGGAATTGGAGGAATGGATGAATATTTATCTCACTGGACCTTATTTGTTACTGTGGGTCCACACATATGTGCTATAAGCTCATTAATATACCTCCTGATGTCTTGGTGTCTCCCAAAAAAGCATTTTTGTTCCCTCCATACCCACAACACAGTCATGTAGTTTTAAAAGGAGATATTTTTTGACACTGCAGTATCTGCACACAATCCATGCAAGTAATAACCAGGCACAATAGCATAACTTTGTTGTTTGTTCTCCCCTCCAGGTATGTCCCCGCATATAAAGCTAAATACAACTTAGAGATTAATATTTCAAATGCCAAAAGGCTTTATTCGATGATGATTTTGGATGAGGCTTATCAGTTTCTGTCGTCTTCTAGAAATTAGGGTTTCTGGATTGGAACTATTGATATTTCCTGTTGGTTGGGTTTCCTTACCTTCTTTCCCTATAGAAGAGACAAATCCTTTGTGACCTTTGTCCTTTAAGGTTGTTTTCAATTGTTTTAAATTATCTTCCTCCAAATTTTCATTTTTTTATGTTTTTTGTGTTTTCGTTTTTCTCTTGGAATGGCTTGGCTGTTATAGGTAAGTTTTTTTCAGGATTGTATTTATGTATCACATTCTAGTACATTATGTAGGGTGTGCATCTATGCTTTCATTCTTTCTTTTCTCTCTCTTCTATATTTACCTGTTTTCATATTGCTATGTATTTTTCACACAGACATGCACACACATTTATTAGTAGTTTTAGTAGATGATACGTTTTTCTAGTCTGAGAGATCAGATAAGTTTTTGTTAGAAATCATTTGCATGTAGTTGATCATCGTCTTCAGCTGTGGGGATCATCTTCATTTTTGTCATTTTGGTTTAAGTCTTATTAATTATAAAGGCTATATGTTCTTTCCCTTTATCTTGTCTTCTGCATTGCTTTTTTAATTATTGTTTTTGAGGCATTGCTAGTTGTTTGCAGTGTTAAGCATTTCTTTTTCAATTGTCTTCTTTTCTTTGGATTCTCTCTGGTGTTTGCTTTTTTTTTAACATGTATGTCAACTCAATCTTTTACAAGTATATTTCCCTCCTTAGACACTAATGTTTTCCTTGTTTAGTTGCGCATGTTTGTTTGCTCTTGTAGTGATATTTTCATTTCTGTTGTTGCAGCATCTTGGATCCTGTCCTTTTTCACTACATTTATGGCATTTACAGTTATAGATGAATCCTTGATACTAGAATATCATGAATAAGGCACAGACACAGAATTTAAAAAAAAAAGCCATTTTCAGCATTAGTTACTGTATTCAGCTGAAGCTATGGTACACTATTACTATATACCTGAAACTTTGTACCAGATTATGTCATGGTTCCAGGAATCTTGTTCATGTTATGATTAAGCTTGTTCCCTAGTATGCTAGGATTCCAGGTGTCTTGTCTATCAAAAAGTGTGTACCAACTATACAAGGATTCCTTATGTCTAGTCTATCCTACAGAGTTGTGTACCTTAATATGCCGGATTCCAAGTGTATTGCATATGTTATCATGAAGTTTGGGGGCCTCAAGTGGCCGAGTGGTCTAAAGAGCTCATTGTTATGGATCACTGATGATCTCACCTCTGTCTGTGTGGGTTCAAGTCTCAGGCTCATCCGATGTTGGTATGTGAAAAAACTTGCCAGCAGCTTCTTGTTGGTCGGTGGTTCTTTTTGGGGTTTTCCCCGGGTTCTTCCTCCACTATTTATTCTGGCTGCCATATATAGCCTATCTCATGCTGAAAAATGGCATTAAACCCTATAACAACATCATCATGAAGTTTGTACCCTTATATGCCAAGATCTCCAGGTGTCTTGTCTGTCTTATATCAAAATATTTGCACAAGTTCTGCCAAGGTATTGTTTCATGTTGGAATTTTTTTAAAGATGAAATTTCCTTTCCAGGTAACATTCCAACAGAGCCCTAAAACTGATGATGCCAAGATTCACCATCTACAGCAGCAACTGAGAGAAAAGGACAAACTGTTGGAGGTGAGAACATTTCAAAACTTAAACAGTGTTCACAACAAAGTTTGTATCTTTGCTTTCAAAACTCATTTTATGTTCCAGCAAGGATGTGTTAGAGGCATATATTATGTTTATAAGTTTTGTCCCAGCCTGGATGTGTTTCAGACTTATAGTATAAGTCTAGACTATATTCCATTTTGGATGTGTTTCAGGTATAAGATTTGAGTTTTGGTCATTTTTTTGGTTACTTTGGTGGGGCGGTCTGCATTCTCATAGATTCTACCAGTGTTAATGCAGGAATCATGCATGTAGAGAGATGCATGAAAACTCCTTCAAAGTAGTTTCAGATCACACATATAAAAATGTAATCTGCACTGTATGAAAGTTTTATCTTACTTTTATTTGCTTGTTTTGATGTAAGTCGTGCCACCAATTGAAGTATTGTAGCACATAGTGTGATGTCAGTCTCTTTTGGTAGGCAACTATTTTCACATCTAGCTTCTTTGGCTTGATATAAAAGTAACAAAGTACATCATATTATTGGTGCTGGGAAAGTGTTAATGAAGATGTCATTAGTGATTTTAACCCGAAAAAAAATTATATTTAATATGAGTATGACACACATGCTGGATGGACAAAAACATTTGTTATGCAGGTCAACCTCTCTTTCATCAGTATTTCAGAAATAAATGACAGAATATCAAATATACTTAAAATACAGTTAATTATTTTAAAGTACAGCAAAATATTGATTTATTTTCTCAAACAGCAGGATCTGCTGCTAAACTGTATAGCCCTATAAAAGTTTAAGAAACAATGAATAAATGAAAAAATAAACTTAAAAGTAATATTTATGTAATGAAACAATATGTGTCCTGAAAGGACACTATGGTATTGATGGACTTAAATCCTAATATTATCATTATGGAGCAGATATCTGGCATAATAATCAGCAAAGCACTGATTTAAGAAAGTGAAACTTTTGTGAAAAAAATTATTTTTAGAGCTTTATTATCTTAAAGACAGTATGCATGAGCTGTGGAAAAAATGCACATAACATTCACAAAGAACAGTTTTCCAACTTGTTTGAGCTGGATAAACTATAGTATTCCCACACCCTCCATTTTGTTTGGACCTCACCTATCAAGTTTAAAAACAAAAGGCAACTGTTAGAGAACAGAAGAGAAGGGATGATTATCGCCCGAGAATTTGCAGTGGCAGTTAACAATCGTGGCTGGTTTTATTTTTTTCTCTTGGCCAAATGAATTATAGGCGATCATATGCTGCCCCTCTTTTTGCAAGTAGCAGTGAGAGAACAGAAATTTTTTGTCCTTCTGCAGGTCTTCTGTCAGTCATCAGTGATTGTCACCTGCACCCTCTGGCTACCCACCTAAAGCTCCAGACTAATCCCTTTAAGTCCGATTTGGACCGACCATTCTCACTAAATCATGTGTGAACCAAACTGTCAGATGGTCTTAGGATTTCATTATCAGAATCCAGTGGCAGTTGAAGCCAGTTATAGAGATACAATGAGTATGTGATCAGTCTTTGCATATCTGTACTGATTCATATAACTCCAATCTGTGTGATTGAGCCTTTGCTAAGAGTTCTGGATGTTCACTGCAGAAATGCATGACACACCACAAAAACATTTAGTAAGTTTGGAATATAGAGAAATCAGACCTTGTTCCTTTTCATCCTTTTGACCCATCTAGGTATAGAACCCATAACACATTTCAATTTTGAAGAATTCCCTTAGGATGCATTGAAAAAATTAAACGATAAGACATCAACCAAGACATTGAAGATTGATCTTTAGTAAGACATTAGGCCAAGTCATATCTCCACAGAAAAAGCAGTGTTCCTGGACAACACATTACAAAATCATTATGGAACAATGAATTTTGTTGCGCAGAATAAATAACCTTACCTCCCTCATTTGAAGTTCAGGGTTGATAATGCAGAGATGTTGGATCTTATACCCTTCTCAACAATTTGTCCATCTAGAAATGGAAGTCTTGAACACATATTAACTTGGCATTTGTATCCCAGATACATAGAAAATAAAGCTTGCATTGAAGAAAGCATCAAACAAGGGATTGCTTAGTCAAGGAATTTTCTTACAGCTCCTTGGTCTGCTCAAAGCAGGGATGGACTTGTTACAATGCCAGTTTACTACTGTGATGATCCTTGACATGTGGATTCTTCAAGAGAAGGCTGTTCTTTTTAATGTTATGGAAATGAAAGCCATTCTAATTGCCTTCCACATGGTGGAAAATATCCATAAAACATATACCAGATAATATGAGACATTTTGCTTGTTTGACATACCTCAACAGAATAGTCACCAGACCTTTGCCTCAGTATGGGAATACCTTCATATATACTCCCAGTATCAGGTAATATTCAAGTCCGACACATTGCTATCTGGCTTCACGTCCTGGCTGACTCATTATCAGTGGAAGACAACTGCAAGACCAGAGGGTGTTTTTAAATCATTGTGCTTTGAACTCTAACAGGATCAGGTACACAATCAAATATTTTAGCTAACAAGATACAAGTGGCTTCCATTAGCCAGGCCATGAATGTAATGTGTCAATTTGGGACATAGTGGAGTCAGCTAACTAGCACACACACCCTGTCTAAATTATCAAGATTCCATTTGCATTAGATGACCTTGGTAAGGAAAGCACTGAATCTCATTGGGTTAGTTGTTGTGGACCAGGCAGTGACTACTCACCATTCATGAGAGCACAATCTTTACTCCAGAGATTTCCACTTTTGCAGGATTCACCTGGGAAACTATTGATAGACAATAGTCATGAGCAGTATCCCATAGAGATCTCCTACACACGTTTCAACAAATTGTCACTTGTGATTGACAAACATTAGAAATTCAGTCTTTTAGTAGAGCAGCCATGCTCCTACTGAGTGACACCACTAGAGACAAGGATTTCCTCTCCTTGCTTACTTGACTATTTAATGTAGTCAGGTAATGTATCTGATGGTGAAAACAGATTTTGTTTTCTTCAGTAAATTATGTTTCTTTGGTAATACTTAACTGATCACATTGCACATAATCTCTCCTACCCTTCCTCACTATGTGAGTATCCCTTAAGGTGTCACTCAAGTAAAAACTGGTTTAAACCAGTATAATGGTAAACATCTAGCAGGTAGAAAGAGGAGTTAACTGATCTGTAATAGCTGCTTTCCTTAGTCTATATAAATTTATAGACAGACAGTTTTTCTGTTTTTATGGGATGGCTGGATTCAGAGTTAGCCAAGAAAGCCATTCTAATGTACTTTGACAAAGGTAAGTATTAACAGAAACATAATTTACTAAAACAAAATTTGAAAATCTACTCGAGGTAAGAAAAGTTGAAGTGTACTTTTATCAATCCTTTTATGTTGACATAATGTTAGCCTTCAGTATTTTCAAAGTATACTTCTGAACTTTTTAAATGCATTTTTCCACTTTGACAAGTAGTAGTACATGTAATTTTGTTGTATTGTACTGAAAATTGGTATAACTTAGGGAAATGTTTCAACTATCTTATTGAGAAGGTATTGATAGTGTTGGCAGTTCTGCTTTTGGTAACTTGCTCTATAAATTCCTCAGGGTCTTCATCAGGGAATTTTGTCAGTAACTATAATCACTAGTCATTAAGCATGTAATGTTTAATGGAGGCAACTTGTGTGAGAAGAAATCTCATCAATTTAAGGTTTCAAAAAACTACTTGAATTCTGTTGTCACCCCAAAAATTATTTCAAAAAAAAATATTTCTTTTAGATGTCTTATTTATTTTTCGCTAACCCCCCCAGTAAATCAGTTTTCCAATATACATAATGTCCAGATAAATACATTTGCTGTGTTTTAATGATGCTGCAACCTTGTGAAATGGCCCACCATCAAAATTGCATGCAGGCTTGATACTAAAATTGCCTTTTCACAGTTACTTTGAAAAAACATCCATAGCCATTATTTTAATAGCCTGTCAGGTGCTGCTAGTGGCTCTGTAAAGAAGTATAAATATTTGGCAATGCATCAAATATTTTGAGGAGGACTTAGCATCATCTTCTAGGCTTTGTGGCACATAAATGAAATACCATAACAAACTTGGTAGTATTTTGTCAGCCTCCAAGATAATATATTTCATTTGTTGCATCATACAAAAAGTGGATGTATGAGTACAGTTGTGACCCATGTTCTTTGCAAAATATTCTCTTTTGAGATGTAATTCCTCGGCTAGTATTTCACAATATAGTGATTTCCTTTGCCCTGTAAGTCTCAACAATTATAAGACAATATTCCACCTTAAAATATCCCACACTAGCTCAACATGAAAAGAATATTCCCGCTTCAAATAGATCAGAATGACCCTCCATATATACTCACATGCGAGTCCAACTGCAGAAAATGTAATCTCTGATTTGTCATTGCATGATGTGCCAGCAGATCAGGGTCTATGTTGTTTGTTTTACTGATTACTAATGCAATGATCCAGATCTGCTGGTTCATTATGTGATGGCAGATATGGCTCTTTGCAGTTTTGCAGTTGGATGTGACTCTCAACAACAATTATGTTCCCTGCCAATTATTTGTTTTCTTAAAATTTCTGTTCTTTCTAGACCAATCATTGGATTAAATTTAGTGTTGTTCAAGCTTTTTGGATAGCTAATATTATGAAGATAGTCACATCCCATCATTAAGATATTACAAGATTTGCATTCCATCAAATGTAATCACTTGGAAGATCTGATATAAAACATATCTGGCAGTCAGAATTTCATTTTTCTTTTGGCTAGGTATGGTGTGCAATTTAAGATGCTGTTCATTTCATGGTCTAAAAAGGCATGATATTGGTTGAAAAATGACCCATAATAGTCGAATAAAACTGTTAAATTGTTTGCTTCTTCTATGAGTCAGTGGAATTTCAGTAACTATTTTTCAGGTTGGTCAGCTTGGCCATATTATATTGTTTCACAAACTACTCACCATAATTTGATCAGTTTTGAAAGAAATTAGTGTGGCATTTTGATAGAAATCATCCTGGCATTTGACAGAAATCATCCTGACATTTTGACCAATCCTAGAACTTTAACAGAATTCATCCCTGCATAGAGGGCTTAAAATTTATATCTTATCAGCCATAAAATAATGGTCAGTGTTACTGAATAAATACCTTAAAACAACTTCTCAAAACCACTCTGCAAAATTTTCCCAAATTTTACAGTTAACATCATAGTCAGATGAAAATGCTTACAATTGAGGATTTGCCATCAATGTAAGAAGTAGAAAATACTTTTAAATGACATATCTAATGAAAATACTTAAAAGAATTTGACCATATTTAAACAAAATTTTTATTTTATTTATAACTAGAATCTGAAAAAGGCAGTGCCCTAATTCTTTTAAAAGCATAATACATGAAATTCTTGTAAATTGAAAGAAGTAGTTTAAGTATCGCTGCCCACCAACTTTCACACAGCTAATACCATTGTAGTCCATTTACAAAGCAGTGTCAAAATAACTGCAAATTGACCATAATTTATTTGGTGTCTTGAGGTAATAACCACCCAGCTCTTTTAAACAATGGACAATCTTCCTGATTCAAATGGACTACAAAGCATGAAAGTTGGTTAAAATTGTACTGATGCCTGGAATTTTTCTTTCAAATATCAATGAAAAGTAATTCATACTTACAGACATCACCCTGGCACAAGAGTATTTAAGTTAAACTGCAATCTTGAAAATGATGATAAGTAAGTGTTATATTGTATAACTGAGCAAAAATAATCACCTGCTTCTTTCTTACAATATTAAGTGAAACTGATTGAAAGGTTGTGTTGATGACCATTCTGATGGCTATTTCTGAATGGATGGGCATATTGACTTGGGTTTTTTCCCAAAATCTGTTATGCCTCATATAAATTGTGCTAATGAAAACCGTAATTAAATCTTTAATATGACATTATAGTGACCATCTTAAAAATCTTGTCACTCTTGTATTATTAGTGGCATTAACCGCTGCTTTTCAGCTCAGACAAGCTTCTGCAGGATTTTGCACAAATTAGATATTAAGTTCTGCAAAAATGAGAGATCTAATGGCCAAATTTAGTACCAACAAGAACAAGATACATTTCTTTTACCTATATTCTTTTAGAGACATGCCAACTAACAATACATGTATAAAAATTAACAAAAATCATCATTTATTACATCCTAGTAGCAATGATTGCCGTGTTTATTTTTCCCCAGTATCCTAATCCCATATGTGACAAAACTATGGATTATTTGGAAATACATTCCATAATATTTCTTGGTTGAGAGGTTGAGAAAAAAACTTGACATGCTACTGAAGCTTAGTAGTCTCTTTGAGATATGAAACAAGTAAAGGTAACCTCTGCTGTATTAACATTCTTTACTAAAAGAATTTTTTTGTCTCAGAATTTCATAATCACATGCTTCCAGTCAATATATGACCATTTATCATTTGCAATGGAGGCAAATTTTCACTAATGGGTATATACAATGATGGGTAACTGATTTCTTTACACCTGGTATTACACTTTTTCGTGAAAACTGAAAACAACCAGGTATGATGATGACTCTAGTGAACAAGCTGGTAACACTCAGAAGAAGACGCCCTGAGTGGCCAAGTAGTCTAAAAGACTCACCATTATGGATCATTGCCATCTCACCTCTGTCTG
>QKMX01369523.1:93504-103674 GCA_003401595.1 Venustaconcha ellipsiformis | reverse complement strand
CCCCGATGTCCGCGAGTTATCGAGGGAGTGGTGTACTTAGGTGTAATCTCACCAATGGTCTGTTCTAAGCAAAGCTTCTGCACCCAATGATGGACCTGTTCATATGAAGGACTGTTGGTTGGAAGTTGGCAAACTAGGATGCTAATCATGTTCAGAAGGCAGCTAGCCTCTTTCAGATTCTGATCATCTTCATCTGCAGTCAGAATATTTATTACCAATTTCTGCAAAGATATAAGGATTATTTCATTTATTAATTAATTTAGACCAAATTTATTTTAACACTAAGCTGGATAATACATGTCTGTTTGATATTCTGAGTTACATTTGCAATCTAACAACATAAAATACAAAACCTGAAGTAGTTATCAAATGAATTGCAATGCTGTAATATTTCAGTGGCACAGTCTCCCTCAAAATTAATAATAATGAAATTAATATAAATGAAATGAAACTAGACAAAAACATCCACAAATATGACAAACTTTTCAGAAATTAAAACAGTGATTGTTATCATAAATTGCTGCAATCAAAAGTTAAAAGTTAAGCAGTTAAGCAGTTGTAGCTATAAAATATTTCTGTGGGTGATTTTACACAAGAATATTAAAGCTCATGGGTGGAAGAGTTATGTAGTGGTGCCTCCATATACCCCTTGCCATTTAATTCAATAGCAATTTTAGTTGCGTTTTCTACAATATTTTTACATTAACGATTAGCATAAAGTTAACAAAATTAGTATAGGGGAATAGGAAATTCTATTGTTGAAATCTAATCCTGAAGGTTTTGTGAGTAACAATGGTTGTGAAAATCAATTTAAGAAGACCACTTCTTCTTTTTCAATGCTGAAAAATGAAACCATATCTGATATTCTTGAATGACAAGATATTCTTGAATGACAAGATTTTCAACCATCCATTCAGGAGAATAAGTGACAAAATTTTAAATATTTTTATTATGGCAGATATAATGCATGTCTGCAGGACACCATTTTCATTTGGGACCAATTAGATATCCCAAGACTTTTGGTGAAAACCCTATGTTAATATGATCACCAGTTCTGGAGCAGAAGATTTTTAAGTCACTGATATGGTGGTGATTACTAGCATAATTTTCATTCGGTACCAACTTGATACCATAAAAAGTTCTCTATATTGAAATGACTTTTTGGGATGAACAGCAACAAAAAAGTTTCAACACTTGCCCTGGAGGCAACATTCAAGGACAAATCGTTTTCATTCCGGGGTAACTACAATATCGTGATTAGTCATTGGTGAAAAACACATACTGATGTGACTTTCTATTATTTATTGTTCATCCTTCAAGTTTAAAGGTGACCATGATATCACTAACGGTTTGCTTTTTGTGCACATCTGAGTGGCTGATCAGTTTGCGATCTGAAATGTCTGTTGATACCCTGGACAGGAGATACCACTTGGGATTATCTGATCAACAGAAGATATGCTACAGTTCCAATGTTCATGTAACTTGTACTTCTGCACTGCCTCTGCAATTCTCCTCTGTTCAGAAACTTTAGCTTCAGCATGTACAAGACTGCCAAAACTTGGATTCCATGTTGAAGTGTTTCAAGGATGACTTGTGGGAATCATTGAAATGTTTCTTCTGACCTCCTGGAGATAACTCTTCCTTCTACAGCTTGCCACAGATCTCTTTTGGTAGTTGCTCATCTGACATTTGATGATGTCCCTACCCATCTTGGCTTTGGTGTCATCAGTAGAGTGTGATGCTTGGAATGCCTGCCAATCTGAGACTTTGTCCTGCCTTCTTATCCTCATCCGTTTCCTCAGGCAGAACTAGCAAAATTAGTTCAGTTTCTTGGCATGTGGTCTTTACACTGTCCTGGTTTTGCATGCATCCAGCAGGGATGGTAACATAATGTCTTCATAGACCTTCAGTTTTGTTTGCAAACATAGGCCTCTGCACTCCCACACAATTGCATGTAATCTGCTTATGGCTACACTTGCTATTCTGGTGCTGGTTTTATCATCCATGTGAACTGCATATGACAGTGTACTGCCAGGGTAGGTGAATTTGTCCACTGCCTGGAGGGTCTGGCTATTCACTGTGATGGTAGGCTCTACTTAAGGCTGTGCTGGATGAGGTTGGTGAATCTAGATACCAGAAATGTTACAAGCTGAACAGAAATGCCTTCCCCCCCCACTGTTACATGTCAGAACCAAGTGTGGCATTCAGAAAACAGTTGTCAACAAACAGACTCACAGTCACTTTGTGTAATACAAATATTTGTCTCTTGTCTCCTCAGATCGAATAGCTAGCCATCAGCACACTATCTGATGTTTCATAGTCATTGAAGACTTCTGTCAGTATCACAGATAACATCATACAGATGAGGGCTGTGGCCAACTAGCAGTCTTGCTTGACTAAATTGGTGACCAGGAATGGTTCAAATGATTCACCCTTGTCCACAACATTAGTGAGCATACCAACATGGAGTTGCCAAGCCATTATGATGAAATTCTCTGGGACATCAAATTTGCAGTGATCTTCCAGAGGTAAACATTACTGACTGCATCAAAGGCTCTTGTTAGGTCAACAAATCAGCATATTTGTCATCTGATCAGAATCTTACATTTGTGCTCATCTCACATGAAATTTATAAACCTCACTGAATAATAATAAGAAAATATTTTGTTTGCAGAGGCTTATTATTCAATATCACTTGAAAAATGCACTCATGTAGGATCCTCTATTCATGTAATGGCCTTTTGTCTGGCAGTTTGTGAAGCAATTTACAATTTTTTTTCCAGTCCTGCATCTAAAAAACTTAAGTCCATGATAAATTGGTACCACTCTTTTCTCAAGTTATCAGAAATCCCTCCAACTCTTCAAGCTGAGAATGTATCAACATTCCAAAATATTGTGTACATCTATGGACCACCACCAATTAGATCCCCAAATTTAAAATATTTGTCTGAAATGGTATAGGAGTCCCATGACATCACTCATACACACACCAACACTCAAATGTGTGCGTGAAGAGGCATAGTAACGCAATCCCCATATTTTCTTTTGAATGCATGGTGATAATTACTGGTTTCAAAAATTTATGTGAAAGATGAAAGTTTTTGTGAGGGAACTAATTTTAGTACCTACCTTTTTTCCAGGATGCTAGTTCCCATTCCAAGTTTAATAATCACTCCTCAAATTAGTAACTACAGGACCAGAATAGAAAAAAAACCTGATCCCAGTCACACACAGCTACCTACCCCAGAGTACAAAAATACTGACTGCTTATGACAAAAATACTGATTTTCAGGAACAARTACTGATTTTTAAAATTGTAATTTTTAAGTATTTATTTACAACATCTACAACTATCAGTAAAGTAGAACAGTACCGTCCTTAATGATTTTGGGCTATATCCATTCAGGTGCCCATTTAGAATGTGCAAGAGTGCAACACACACTTATAAGCCTTTTCCACACCTTGCTCTGGGTTTTTATCAATCAATATTGATTCCAATGATGATCTGAATNCTGTGTGATTTTCTTACTGAACTGTTTTTGTTTTTTCACACGAGTAATCCTTTGTGATTTTACTGTCTGGAAAATGTGCAAAATAAATTGCCATCAACACAATAGTAACCGAAAGAGAAAGGTTCATTTCTAAAAGAAATGTAATAAACTGAATTTTGATCGAATTACATCAAGGTTATATCTTGTTTTTATATATGTCGTTAAATTTAGGCTCAGTTGTTGATGATGTTTATTAGCGTTTTTTCATGCTCTTGTATTCATGAGTGCCTTTATGCCCAATAGTGAAATCACATCACACAATTGCAAAATGTAAAATTTTCTCTTTTACTTTTACAAATCTAAACAAGATGGCATAATTGTCTTCTAGTTCTGTTTTCTTGTCTTTCCTTGAGAAAATTCTTAATATTCTGCTTTCCTATTCAACATGGTCAAAAGTTGAATATTATGATGATGACATAGAGTGATAGCAGCAACTGTTTGTTAAATTCAATATGGCAGATAAAGACCAGCTTGGTAGCCATGATTTCGAATGAAACAATCATATTTTAAAACTCTCTATCCTTATGTACATGCAATACATTTCTATCAGAATGGAACAGAGTGCCCATTCTAAAATGAAAATTGCAAGGAGATTTTATTTTTTTTAAAAAAAATTAAAATCTGTATTTTTTGCAAGAAAAACATACATTTGTATTCAGGTCTAAAATATGGGACAAATACAGAAATAACAGGACACTTGGCAGCTATGGTCAACCAGCAGAATATCTTCGTCTTTTGACTTGAACTGAAACTAAAGGACATCAGAATGCACTGAAGACAAACACTAGGAAGACTTAATGGCGTTATTTTTTTATGAATCTATAAAATTAGCACATGTGAGCTGACATCCTACAAAAATAAACTTAGATCCAAATTATCAAAAAGCCCATCCAATGTTCAGATACTTGTATTTCAGATGTTTGATTTTTTAAAAACAACTCTTCAAGAAATTCAGAGGTGCCCACAGAATTATTTTCACTAGGATGGTTGGGTGGGAGCTGCAGTAAACACATTGTGGTCAGCTATCAAGTTTTACTTATGCAGACCAAAACACACCCATGAAGAAAATTGATGAAATTTTAAATTTCAGGAGCTGTTCCATGTTCATTTTATATTCAAATTCATGTGATCTCTTCCCCAAAATGATACACTTATTACATGTTATTTTTCATACTTGTAAAAAGAATTTTTTTGTGTACGAGAAAAATACATATGAAATTTTGGAAGCCATGTTACAATCGTGTTATATCTGAATTTGTGTTATGATGGAGCATACTATAGTGGGGTCACACAATACAATTAGTTTTACCCGGCTCAAAAATGATTTTTTAGCAGTAATACATTACCTGCTACTACAGTATTACTCAATTTCACAGCCCAGCGAGAGGAGGATGGCTCAAGATATATGCTGTAAAATAAAATTACCTTTCCTGTCAGTAGGATGTGATACTGCTGACTGGAAGATGACTTGACAACCTGCTGTGCTTACACAATTCAACACAAAGATAAAATACCCTTGCTCTGGTGCACCAATGAATGATGGTAAAATGACAAGAAAGTGGAGCGAGACATTATTCCGATGAATGATATAACAAGGCTCAACCTGCAGCATATCTCTGACCTTGTGGGCTTTGATCTTCATGAAAGAGAGACCTATCTCCATGAAAGATTTAAAGTTATTTTGTCTGAACAATCCACCTTGTACCTTTTAAAGGAAGAAAAGGACAGTTACAACCTTTCTTTTCCCTCTTAATTTAGCTATAAACTCTAACCAGGCAACAGAATCTATCTATATCATCCTCAACACAAATATGATTGAGGCTGGGGATTTCAACGAAACAAGACCTACCAATGATAGCTCATGCTTGGCTAGACACCCAGGTTGGTAAAGAAGTGAGACCAAGTCATTCTCTTCTAGTGATCAAGCATAAGTATCACTTCTTGCAAATGTAAGGTAGAGGATGAAGATCAATTTTCTGATATCGGGAAGTGAAGAGAATCCCTCACACAAATTCCCAAACTCCAATGAAAGAAGGCAATTTCCTTATTATGGACACTAAATGGAGGCTGATGATTGTCCCCATACCAGGAAATTCTGTAAGCTTTCAAGGAATGGAGGGGATCATTCAAAGATGAAAGACTTTATACCAAGTCCCTGACCTTGTTGGTCCACAAGCAACAAATGGGGCAAAAAAAACTGACATTAAAAATGCCATGTAATGAGGTGTTAAGCACACAAGATACAATTTGAAATGCCAGCAGTCCAAGCAAAAGAAGATATTCTGATTGGCCAAAGTGGACTAAGGTATTAAACTGGGATCTTGTTATTTTAATTCAACACCATTAATTATTAATTAGTACGGAATAGTGTCCTTGGACTGGGTACATATGTCAGAAAAAAAAAGAAAGCTATGCAATAAAAGCTGGTAATGTCTTATTGCTGTTAAAGCATTTTGTTAGGAAAAAAGAATATTTTATGCTTTTTGACAGTAAAACAAGGATCTTTTGATACATCCATTGATGCAAACTGTGGATAAAAAAAAATCTATGTTGCAAGCCATACCAACCTGGAACTTTGTAATGTGATGGCTGATCAGATCTTCCTTTGGTTTTCCCATGTCTTCTTCAGCTTCTTGATCATTTTGTTCTGAAATAGAATATACAATAAATTATTACTTTAAATAAGTGAAGAAATCCAGATCTGTACAATTTACCAAATATATTTTCAATAAAAGTTTGGCTGGATTGGATTGGTATTTCAATAAACCTGTCATTTTTGTTTAAACCCTATAAATAAAAGGAAGAAACTACTATCCATTACCTCCCCTTGATCACAGCTAGGTGGTGCCATTTTTAAGCAAAGTGATACATCAACTAGGATGCTTGCATTTGCAGGAAGGTTGTGAGGGTTTTATTTCTATTATAGAAAGGTTGGCAATGGCCCAAAAGCCCTCCCAACTGACTGATGGGGCATCAATGGACCAGGTTTTTGGGTCAAGGAATGGAGAGACAATGTGTTTCCACCTTACTGCAAAATGGTTTATAATCGGATGGCTCAAACCTTGCAATTCCAGTAAAAGACCAATTGAGGAATGGACCCTTTGGAACTAAGAATCTGATCCTTTCTTGACAGCAAGTTAGCCAGAACATTGAGTCTGCAGGGAATATGTCTGATTTGTACAGTTGAATTTATCTGGGTGCACCAGTGAACAAACTTTCAAACCTGAATGAATAAGTCAATTGATGTCATGCCTACCTTCATTTCAGGAAGTAGGCCACCAAAACTGAGCTGTATGACATGGCATGGACTACTTTCCATTAGAGCTTACCCTTCCAAACATGAAAACATTCATCATAACCTTCATTTCCAGAAGGCTGATGTGAAGAGAAATTACTCTGGGTTTAACTTGCCATTGACTTTGTGGAAGCTTGGCAACAGGTAGATTCACCAACCATATGAACTAGTCTCTGTACAGTGTAATTTCCAGATTTTTGTCCTTAGGAATTACTGCTATTATCCAATCCTTGCTGAACCAAAGATGCAGGAATACTACTAACTTAGTTGTGATCCAGACTTTCCGATCACTGTAATATACTCCTTGTTGCTGATGAGATTGGTCAGCAACCCCATGCCCAGATGGACAAAACACTGGGATGGGTTGAGATCCGACATTTTTCCGTGCACAAAAACCTAGGCAACTTAAGAGGGACAGGAGATTGTTTCCACCCTTCACCAGAATAGAAATTACCAAGTTATGGACAACATCATCGATTTTAAGGAAAAAATTAAAATTTTCAGTATTCATTTTTAAAGTCTGATACTTTTCTTAAAGCTAGAATGCCACATTCGAAGGCACATATGCAAAAATATCTTAGTTACCAGACTACCATGGCTACGGATGTAATATGACAATCAATGCAAAATCATTCACTGTAAAGTTGCAGTTGAAAAAAAAAATTTTCTCGAATACAATTTTTAGTTTAGCTTCTTAATATAAAATTATAGGACATTTTATGAAAAAATGTCATTTTCAAGGAGGTTTCCAGGAAATTTTCATTGAATTTAAATTCCAGTTGGATTCTTGAACCATCTCAAAAAATTAGGAGGGCGCAGGAAACCTGTTACTGGAACAAAGTGATGATGCTCTTCATAATGTTTGTGAACACCCATGGAATTCTTTGAGACCAAATGGGAGTGTACAAAATGGTATACATTACCTTTGTAAGCAAATTGAAGGAATCTACACGAGGACCAGTGAAAAAGGATTTGGAAATATGCATTAGACGAGTCTGGACTAATCACAAATTTGTTCCTTTTGATGGAAAGTCTGACTCACTGAGCCCTATTGATCTTGAACTTCAGCAATTACTTTTTGACCTAGCTGAAATTGATAATCTTTCTAGTGGCCTTTGATGTCAGAAAGAACTTGGAATAAAAGCCAGTTCATTTCGGTTCTTGAACAATCGCCACTGCCCATGCTGCAATGAGTAATGACCTGATGTCCATTTGCATAATTTCAGATTCTCCAAATCAGGTGGTACATCTGTTACAAAAAGGGGAAG
The DNA here is from genome assembly GCA_003401595.1 of Venustaconcha ellipsiformis. Taxonomy (NCBI): domain Eukaryota; kingdom Metazoa; phylum Mollusca; class Bivalvia; order Unionida; family Unionidae; genus Venustaconcha; species Venustaconcha ellipsiformis. The sequence continues at coordinate 95,560 of QKMX01369523.1, read as the reverse complement.
CTGAAAGGGGAGGGGGCTTAATAAATGAAATCAGAAGCCCCTCAACTTGGATCAGCCAATCATTTTGCAAAAATAGTTTCACCCAGAAACTGATTAAAATGAATGAGTCTGGCACCAACTGGTAGTTAAGGCAGTGAGTCAAAGGTGGTAGTTAGGTGTCTTTGGGAAACAGAGACTTTGTTTCTTATCCCCTTTATTAAATTGCCTCATAAATTAAGTCTGTTATGTACTTAAATTTGATAGGGGTCAAAGCTGTTGCTAATGATGGGACATATTCAACCACTTTTATCTCACAAGCAACAATCATCTCTTTGTTGAGACTGAGATTGATTCGGCCGGAATGTCTGAGAAGTAGACACGGCAAGTTGCGAGGGGGTTCCTGTGTTTTCCTGCCTTCTCACTTCCTTTATTCTACCACCAAGTAGTAATGGCGACCCAAAGGATATCACACAGATGATAAAGGAATAATGCAAGTGATTACAAGTGAATACAAGCATCTCATTTCACCATATCTAAGTTGGCAGAGGCCATTAAAATATTGGCCACAGAATTGAGTGCAGCCAATTTATTTACTTTGGTTATCCTTGCTGTTGATTCCCAGGTATGATTTCCAAATGGCTTTAGCAAGCTGAAAAATAGCTAGCGATGCTAGGTACAACGCTGAAGATGTTCTCATAATATTATGCATAAGATTAGAGACACACATATCCATCTTGAAGAACAGTGGAGTATTCTGTTTACTGTTGGAAGCTCGATAGTAAATGTTTCTGAATTCATTTTATGCCAGCATGACAAATCTGTTGCAGCCCTGGGGGAACAAGTGGTTAAAAGCATTTGCCTTTACTGATAACTGCAATCTCACCTCTACCCTTGTGGATTCAAGTCTCAGGCTTGGCCAACATGGGTGTATGAGAAAGCTTGCTAGTAGCTGCCCGTGGTTTGATGGTTCTTCCTGGATTTTCTTGAGTTCTTCCTCCACCAATTTTACAGGTTGCCATGTATTATCATGTGTTGAAAAATCATGTCAAGCCCATAACATTAACAATAATGTTGCTTGCAGTTACCATTTTTGTTGCTGTTGTTGGCATAACAGCATTTTTCCAAGAAAAATGCTTTAGAATTACTTGATGATGGATTTTATCTGAAAATTACCCATATACTCCAAATTATTGGTGGACGTTTGTAATGAACATATGGGAAAAAACGGTCCTAAATTTAGCAGCTACATCATCAATGCCTGTACTAATCAACATATCTGCATCACAAATGGCACCTGTGAAGAATTTTGAGGATGGCAATTCCACAACCTCTTGTTCACCAAACTTGCCAGATGTAATCATCGCAGTTAGATTCATATTTCTAATTTTGGATGGGTGATGGAAAACAATTTAGATGTCCCACACTATGCTAGTAATCAATGCAATCTTTGGGTCTTACTTTAACATTTGTCTACACCTAGTCTGTTCTCATGCCCTTGGTAAATGGAACATGTTAGTGTTATATGGTTCAAGCTAGGCAAACAAAACAATATAAAGTTCAACATGCTGGAATAGCATTAAATGAATTAGTTAATCATCAATACATATTGTGTCATAAGCTGCATATTGTGATGTATATTGAAACAAGTCACCTATACCCTTCCCTAATGCAATTCCAGTAGTCAAAAGTAATTATTAAGTGACCATCCTAAATTCACAGCCATGAAGCATGGGTTGTGTTGTTTCATGTAGAAATATTTCAAATTGAACCAGATAATGAAGAAATACGCATGTTACACTTCCAAATTATGGCACATATATTTTACTACATGTTTACTTCATTGTGATGGTATATTTATAATTAACAATAGGAGTTGCTTCTTTTTGCCTTTAAGCTCACAAAAGGTAATTATTCAATATAACTTTTTTGGTTGCCATGGTGCTACAATTATGTTACAAAAAGATAATTCCTGCCAAAGAATGTACAGAGAGTGGACTGGAAATGAATGGGGAAACAAGCAGAAACATAATGGCTTTTAAACTCATACAAATAAAACAAATGAAACTTTTTCCCCAAT
>QKMX01369523.1:43413-58526 GCA_003401595.1 Venustaconcha ellipsiformis | reverse complement strand
TGTGTGTGTGTGTGTGTGTGTGTGTGTGTGTGTATTAGTTCCCTTATTTCACTGAGGCTATGACATAGCTAATGTATTACATGCTCTAATTACAGTACACTGTATGAAAAGTGTACACTTAGTTTTACTAACGTGGATCTGCAAGTCAAAACACTTGGCAAACACCATGTGGATTAGAACAAGAATACAAACTCAAAACATACTGAAAAATTATCTATATTCATTTTTAACATTCTTTTTAACCAGACAACATGACTAACATTTGTCAAATGAAGTCACATATTCTGCAATGTACATGATGTGTTCAATTCAAGTGCTATACTGCATCACTCACATATTCGTCCTTTTCTTGATTGGACTTGTTTTTAAGTTTAAAAAGATCCATCTGCTCTAAAAACGTTTTCATCAAGTCAAACCGTAAAAGTCCATTCTGCTTAATATCTGGCACCATTTTCTTTAAAAGTACAGACTGGTCTGCTAACTAATTTGATTATCAGCACAATGAATCTGCAAGGTTAAGTTTCAAATTAAAGAATCCCATCTGTTTTCTTGGAAATGNGTCATATACAGTTGCTATAAATAGAAAATTAGGAAATTACATTTGGATCTATGATAGGCAAGTTAGCTCTTATGCTATTCTTATGCAACAGTCTTTCTTTTAAAAATATTGTCATTTTTATGAGTGGAATTAAGAAGATGATAATATAAATGACAAACACAACTTTTTATTGCTTTTTTTGTTTTATTTTTTAATGTACCAGAAGAGTGTAATAATCCACATACAGGCAGGCATAAGATTAAATTTGATGAAAAAAAGCAAAAGTGTAATGGTTGGCATAAATGAATGTGTGTGAAATGTTTCATGGCAATCATAGATGTAGTTAATGAGAAGTAGCAATAACAAACTTGTGCTAATGGACAGACATATCACAGACAACAGACCAAATAAAAGCAAGGTCTGGAATAGAAAATTCCGTAGTGCAGCTCATTTCAGGTTAACCAGATACTCAAATAAGTCAAAGCTTTTGTAAGTTATTTAAACACATGATATTACTTTTATTGCAATAATTCAATTACTAATGCAGTAATTAGAATTCCTCATTAGTGACATCAACAAAATAAGAAAAATAGTAATGAGCTGTGAAGGCTTATCTCCCCTGACAAATCTTAAATATATCCATAACTTTAAAACTACTCGATTTTTATAAAACTTTAATTTATTTTAAGATATCCTCTTTTCCTATGTTTATTTTTGATCATCAGTGTTACTTTAAGACAGATAACTGATTAACCAAGATGAACTTTCAGGCAGGGATGACTGCACATTATGAGTTTTTACCTTGAGAACATTGATTTGCGAAGCACCAATATAAGGGAATCTCTAAGAGAGACACTCAGCTTAAGTAACGGCTGTATGGCTGTAAGGAGACCTTCAGCTGACATGGGAGACAGATACGACAGGTAGTCAAACATCCCATGCATTTTGGTTGTAGACTCCAATATTAGCTGGGGAGCAGCATACACAGTGTCCCCAAGAAGTCCTGCAAAAATGGGAATGGAATTTTCATCTTTTTTCCTCTCAAAAAAGTACAGGACAGAACAATAGGAAATCCAAACCTCATTGCAATACATTAACAAAAATTATCTAGAGATGAGGTACCTCCCTGGTTCCCTACCTCTGTAAAGTCTCCTTACTGTGCAGACTAGTACCGTAAATTTATATATTATACTAAACACTGCTTCCCTAGTACAACCCCACCATTAAAATATTGATGATGGAAAATTCTAATTATGAAAAGTACCTATATATCATTTACTTTACAAGTGTATGCTTGGTTGAAACACAATTGGGTTGTTAGCTATGCTTTAAAAACAAGAATGTTTACAAACCAGACATGAATGGCAATAGGCATATCCCCCATACTGCAAACCTGGTGGATGCAAAAACTATAAATGTTTTTATGGAACATAATTTCTACATAACAGTGCCTGAAAGGTGACCTAACTGCAAAATTTAGCCAAAGTGCAGTGGATGGACAAAGAATAATAATACTTCATGTTCAAACAATGTCATGATTGAGCATAAAAGACAATGTACCATTCACATGTAATTAAGTGGAAATGCTCAATGGCTCCAGCCTAGGTCCATAATACAAAATTAAAGTTTGAAAATTTAATACAATGACAGATTGAACATGTAAGATTAAATGTTTAGGTAATAAATATTACATCCTTCTGGTCTCATTAACTACTTTTGACAATGTTCTACAGAAATTAAGCATCCATGTCATCATATTATTCACAAGGTCTGTGGAACACAATATGCTGGTAACAAAGGATCTGTCTAAGACCTGGATGAAAACTGCAGCCTTCAATTAATAATTTTCCAAGGTTTTAGTCAAATACTACAACTGATATTGATGTCATCTGACTTTCAAAACCTCAATATTTACTCCTATTTAAGTTTCATATATACTATCAGCATATCTGGTTTATGAACTTACTTAAGAAATGTGACACAGGTGAAGTAGCCTTGGTTATGACTCTGTTAATAATCTGCTCAAGGATTTCAGATCGTACCATTTCATGTGCCTGAAACATGAGAAGGACTACAGATCAGTGACTTGCTCACAACAAGCAATCCATATAAAACTTTAAAATAGCTCACATGTAGCTCAAAACTGAAAACCTTTGATTCTGCCACTGTCCCACTGATGGCAATGTATATGTAACTATACAATGACACTAACAGAAGCCATCAATATGCATTTGTGTGGAATAGGGAAATCTAACACAAGGATCAGAATTCTAAGGCAAGAGCAAAGTCATGCCAAGTTCCTTGTCCGAATATTTTAATCCAGAAAGTGGGATGTGACATTTAAAAAAGTGCTTACAACCAATAGTTTGCTTCTATTCCTATGAAAAATAATTTGGTTAAATTCAGTGCAAATGAAAGATGATTTTATCAGGTCACCAGATGCATGCTAAGAGAAAATGACTTCCTCCTCAAGACACTTCATCCAAATGATACAAAGGTTATTGTGTTGTTTATCATATCATACTTTTAAAATAAGACATAATTTTGATTATATAAAAGGAAAACAAAACCCAAAAAAGATGTTAATATGGGTCTGGGTGTCTTCACACAACAGGATCTCAAAAGGGGTCCAAAAATGCATTTTACATTCCGAGAGCTAAAAGAAAATGCTACTGGTGGCTCTTGGCTCTTATTTTCATAATGTTTGACAAAGTTGCTCAAACAAGAAAACATTATATGAAAAATCACCAACTCAGCCAACTTTAAACAATATTTGAAGAATTTCACAATGTTTATTACCAAATCAATTTGAGCTCCAATAATATAAGTGTGTGCATGTCAGTGTTCACATAATAATTCAGTCACAATAATTTGTTAAGTTTTGCAGCATATATTACATGCATATCACACTTTTCTCTTCGGATAATAAATGTTTTTTCAGTAAAAGTTTTTAATACATCAACGATATAAAAATATTCATACTAATTCACTAATCTTTTCTCCCAACACAAATGGTAAATACCGATGTTTTACTCTTGCTTTACTTGGCGAAGATTTATTTTGCTTTCCTTTTTGTAATCACCAATTTTGTGGGCTGTGTTTTACTTTTCATTGTTAAGAATAGTTTTTTTTTTTTTTACATGCAGTTTGCATTTCAAATACATGGCTGCATCTATCCTCTCATGCAAGTAATCTTTCTTAAAATAGGATATAGCACTTTTTCATGATGCCATCAGACCATTTTTGATGTTCTGTACAGAGTTCTAGGTTTATATATTTATTCCTTCATATTTTTACAATCAATAATATCACTCATGACATTCAAGGATGCTGCTGTCTGTGGTTCATTCAAGGATGACTATTTGTGGCTCATGAAAACAATTCAGGTCATGGCCATCTTTGACAGATGACAGTATCTGGCAACAATATAATCACCTCACCACCAGTGATCTATACATTGTTCCTCTTTAAATTCTGGAAGGGAATCAGTTTAGAATCTTCTAACTTCCAAATGATATTGGTCCAACAACTTCTCATTTAACACATTAGATGGTACTGAACATTTGGGAATAATAGTTCAATGTTAGTCATATGGCATTCAGTATTCTTACAAATTGACTAACTACATTCCATCAACTTTGTATTCAAGCCATTTCCATTTCCACACATTTATCAAGCAATTTGTCTCGATCTCTATCAATAATTCAATCTGGTTTGGCAAGCATGCTTAGTTCCATCAGTTTCTGTAAAATGATTCATCATGAAGGGTAGAAACTTTCAACCAATCAGAATACTCTTTAAAAGGATTCTTAAATAGCATACCGAATGAATGCTATGCAATGTTTGTCTTTATTACTATAAAAACAAAAACATGAAATATTCACCCTCATTGAAAAGGAGACTGCTGCAGAATGCAATCTACATGGACCACTTTCTGTGCAACAGTGACTGGGCATAATGAGAAAATGCCTTTACTTTGGTGGTATACTGAGCAAAAAGGTAAAAGGAGAAAGTAGTTAGTGTCAAAACTCTGCCTTCATCACATCCTCCAAGGAAGAACAGGTTAGCCAGGACCATGAGGAAGCAATGGCTCAAACCTCATTGACTTTGATTTTCATTTAAGAGATAAGTAAGCTCTTGATCGTTAATACCTTCCACCTATAAATGGTGGGACATGAAATATCAGTTGAATCTTAAACAGGGATGTTTTCTACCCCTCTTTCTCCATTTTGAGGCTACCCAAAAAATGTAAGGTTAAAGCCCTAACTTGACATAAAAGCCTGTCTTGATCATCCAAAGTACAGTTATGGCTGGAACTGGGATCTCAGTTGAGGGATAGGTGTACAGCTATCAATAAAAGCTGCTATTTTGCTAAAACAAATCTGGTTGGGAAAGAAGAAACTGACTCATAATTCCCATTGAACCTGATACAGGCCTGCTCAATGGATAAAGTATTAAGCTTACTCTATCTTGCAGATGCTAAAACAGGCAAGAAAACTGTCTCGAGGGCAAGGTTCTTGAAGGAAGCTACACCCAAAGGTTCATAGGTTTTATTAGGAGACCAGAAAACACTAGAACCATAGAGGCATTCGAGAGTGAGACACTGACCTTTGCAGCTAAAAATACCTGATCGGGTCTGCAAAGTGGAAAAATGTAATGATGGCCAGGCCTTTTCAGAATTTTTTGTGAGTTGAAATGGGCTGCTTGATAGCACTTAATAGTGGAATCTAAGCACTGTGTCATTTCTAAAAGGAAAAGAAAATCGGCAAATACATTCACAGAGGGACAGCTAAGACTGACACATTTTATACTGCACCAAGCACAAAGGAGAGTCCATTTTGTATTATGCAACTTGGATATCAATCTTCTCCAAGACTAAATGATGCACTTGGCAATTTTGATCTAAAACTTTTATTTGTGGAGAGATGGTTTGAGATAACCAAAGTGCGAAGGTGTAGAATGTGTGGGATGTTGTGAAGGAGATCTCCTGTGCAGCAACAGGAGGTCCTTACCTGGGTAATCTGGGATTGCTCACCAGCCGATTGAGAATATCACTGAATCATAATCACTGAAGTCACTGGGATAATAAAACAGGAGAGCTTGCTGTTTAGCTTGGTGGCAAACAAGTCTACCATAGGAATCCCCATAGTTAGAACAGGGAAAAAACTGCGGATTGGTGAGGCAAACATTCTGTGAGAACTAATTTTCCTTTCCTCAACAGACTGTCTGCCAAAATATCCTTCCTGTCAGAAATATGGAGAACTTAGTGGGTAATTCCATCTGCAATCAAAACAGCAAAGGAGATTCCATATCTTCATGCAGAGAGAAGGAATGCATATGTCTCCTTGCCTCCTGATATACACTATCAATAACATGTTGGAGACCACACAGCAAGCTCTTATTTGGTGGATAGACCCTGAACACTGCCGTCATTTCCAAATTGCTGATGTGGATGGAGGGTAGATTCACCAAATTAAATGTAGGTGGAAATAAAGACCTGGAGAAATTGGAGCATTCAAGGGGTTCATGTGTTGTCTCAACTCAAGTGCAGTCTGTGTTGGGTAGCAAGGTCTGCTGCAGAGTTCAAGGTCCCCAGTTCAGAAGACAAGTTGACAAAATAATCTTTACACTCAGTGCCTCCAATAGGGCAGCATCTTGTCTACTCTGACCAGAGGGACATGGATTAATTTTCTGTTTCTGAGGAAATTCATCTCCATGTAGACAAAATCTTGAGATGGAGTGAGCTCTGATTTCTCTAAATTTGGCAGAAGGACCAGCCTAGTCACTATGGACCAACATCAAAACGGAATGAGGTCTCTACAGGGACCCTCAGAATGTTCTTCCTACATTCAAGAAAGTCCTTGGAAGTGTCCAGTGCAACATCCCGTGGAGGTGGGTGAGCCCTGCTGACAAGGCTAAGGCATGCTTATAAGTTTCTGCCAATGCTTCCAAAAAATGATTAAGAGCCATTGGCAAAAGATGAACTATGCTGCTGAAAAGAAGTTGACATGCTAGACTACGTCTGCTACTGACCTAGCCCTTCTGCTCCAAGGAATCCAGAGTTTCCACTGGAAAGCAAGCCCAATGTCCCCATAGAAATGCCCACTTAAGCTGCTTCAGTGAAATGGCATAGGAGATCCAAAGGGAGGGGTTATCACATTGGCCAGTTCTGAAACAATTTGTGTGCATCAATATGGACAGAAAGGACATCTTTGTCCTGCTTTCTCCTTGGAGACAGGACTACATGACCCAATATATCTCTGTTACTGGGGAGACTTGGAAGAAAAGGAACTTGAACCACTAAGTCCCCCAAGGACTTAATGGACTGACCTTAGCAGTGGACTCTGCAGGTGGATGAGGAGATTTTCCACTCAACTATAGTGTTTGGGAAAGAAGATTCATCCCCCTATCCTTTCTTTTGAAACATAAAGGGTTGAAGGTTGACAGATTGCAGCATTGACCTCACAGCCATGTGGCCAAAGACCAGAAAACCGTGGCTGCATGTAGGGAAAGTCCCACATCTTTATCATAATGAAGTAGAGGGCTAAGCGGGAAGAGGGATGTCAATCTGATCCCCTTCCCTAATTTGGCATATGTAAGCAGATTCCCAGTCCCTGTTATAATTAAAAAAGCAGTCATAGTGTGTACCATTGACGTTCTAATGACCCAGATCTGTAGGAAAACCCTTCCCCAGATCAGACTTTCATCTGAGCTCTTCCATTATTTGGGGACTCAATCCCATCACAGGCCCTGTGGACTGAAAAAAGGGTGCAACATCTCCCTCTTTGAATCACACAACTCAGTGTCAAGTGGAAAAGAGTGCTGCTCCTCTTGGAAGGTGCAACTCGTTCTGCAATGGGAAGGGTGCTACTCATCCCTAATGGGATGGCATGACATACTCTCCACCCACTTATAACTTCCCTTTGTAGGGGCCACACTAATCCTAAAAGTCTCCAGAGAGAATGTGGTAATCCTCTGCAGCCAGATGGACTCAGAAATTGGGAACCCCAAAAATTCTGAGAATGTGAGGAATAAACTTTCTTTCTTACTTTATAAGTAAATCTAAGCTCAGCAAGATCCCAGAACTTGTCAAGCCATATGCTGCAAATAGGACAAACACCTGTCCTCTCACAATATGTGCAAGATATGAAAGTGGGGCATATGTTCCAAGCAGATATCCTGTGACCACAACTTTGATTTTGACAATGTTCTTCTATAAAACAAAGCAAGTATACACAATATAATGTGTGGACTAAGTCTACACCAATATAATAATTGAAGCAAGAAGTCACCTTTCACTTAGTTTTCACAAATTTAAATGCAGAAGAGGAAGCAATGCATAGATCAATACAGAAAAATACAAGATAAAGTCATCCAGGTTTAAAGATAGTCAGGGATTATTAAATTAGCAACAAACCAGTAGGTAATGATTGCTAAAAGTAACTGAAAAAATTAAAGAATACTATCTGAAACTAATATTGAAAAAGATCCTGTGTTTGATAACTGAACAAATTATTTGAAGGTAAAAAGATGAATGGAACCTGCTTACCACATATAAAACCAGCACAATTAACGATAATGGCAATGCTAATTAAATGATTTATAATGGATAGAGCAAGTCCACAGATCACAATATATGCAAGGATAGAGAATTTTAAAAAAATGTATGTACTAGCTAGAAAAAAAACAAACAACCAAATTGAATCACTAATGCTCTATGTCCTGTGAAAGGGGTAAAAAACTAAAAAGCAAAGATGTGAAGCTGTATGTGTATGGAACAAATGTAAATACTCTCAAGAGAGCTTCAACTAATAGAGATAAAACTAAATTAGGTGTATAATTCTAATGTTTACAAAGAATATGGATGCAAAAGAAATAGTAAATTCACTTGCTGACTCATGAAGCAATGACAAATCTTTTTAGACATAAACAATGTAGACATTGTAGCATGTTGACCAAGAAAAAAAGAAGGGGCAGTATGCATATGCAAGAATGTATGGGGTGTCCCAGAGGTGATCCAGTGTCATGGAATTTCCTGGTTCACAATAATGGGAGGATGACATTTTGTCATAAAGCTGAGGTATTTTCCTCCCAGAAAGTATTAGCTATGCAATAGCAACTATAATTTTATTACTGATATTTAAGGTCAAGTATTTTCCACAAATTTAATTACCTGGTTCTTTTTATGGATTTGCAAAAATTCTGTGGTTTACAATAATCATGCATAAAGAATGTCATGTTCATTATGTTCATCCAATTGTGTAATATACATCAAATTGCACATATGGAAAAAAAACAGGTGCTATGCATAATTTATGTACCTTGAAAGTATTGAGTAGTATCTCTGCACCAAGCTTGCATGACTCATGGTTAGGACCCGTTTGTGGCGTGGTCACATCTACCTTACCGAAGGCCCCTTTAGGTCCAAATGTGTCCATCAGCAGAAACCCCAACTGTACCAGACCCTGCACTACATGATCCCAGCCATATTTACTATAAGAAAAACAATCCAAAGTTTACATGAATTCACACTGATACATTATAGAATTTGATGAACCAATAGTATAATTTAGAATTTCATGCAAAATGCCATGATCTCAAAAAGCACAAACATATATGTTCAAAAAAATCTAAAATAAAATTCAGGCCTGAAGACTGAACTTTGTTTTTATGAAGAAAATGTGAGCATGTGTAATGAATAGAATAATGCATATGCAGTCCTTTCATACATAGCTGGTGACCTGTTGAATCATGTGGATTAAAATCACAAAGAAAGTGATTAAGGTGTTTCATACTTGTCATATGAAAAGAGTACTTATGTATGAATCCCTGCTAATGGATTATGCATAGATACAGCCAAAGGTTCATTACCTCTGCTCAAAATACTTTCTTAAATATTTAAATGGAAGTTCATGTATACTTAATCAAAAGGAAAGATCTGACTCATTTTGCTTTGCTCCAAAAAAAATAAATTATTTTGTGTATACAATACTGATGTCCCTACTTATGGCATCCTTTTGTCCCAAAGTGGGCATAACTCGGGAGGTGGGGGGGAAGGGAGGGACTGATAGCATGAAAAAAAAGGTGGATCAAAAATTAAACAAAGTTCCATGACAATCCACGAGTGTTTTTACATAGACAATTTTTAGATGGATGATCTGACACATTCTTCAAGCATGGTAGTCTACAAATGATTGTCAACAATGAATGAATAATGTGCATAACCAAAAAGTCAACTTTTCTTAAATTGCTTGTTAACCTAACATAACTGGGAAACATAGCAAATGTATATATAATTCCCAGTGCAGATGTGGTATCGTATTAAGTTGCATACAAGAAAAATCCAACTGCAAACAACATAGAACCTGATCTGCCATCACATAAGGCTAAACAAACTGCATGTCACTTACTATCCAGCCTGTATGGATGTGACCTTTTGTTCTAGTCATTTTACAAGCAAGCTTATCACTACATTATCAGCCCTTTGTGTATGACGTAGAATTCGGAGATCAAGTACATAAAGTGAAGGCACAAATGCAACAAAAACAGTGTTAAACCGCCATAAAAGAAAAGGCAAAAATGCTAGTTTTGAAAGATCTACACATACAGCTGTTTATTGCTTAATACATGTTCATATCATCGTGACCGTGGTTATAGGACCTTTAAGAATGTGCCTTTCTATAACAAGGTTTTGCTTAGTAGAGGTTTTAATCATATCACTTCTCACACTTTGTGTTTAAACACAACATGCTGTATCATACCTATTTTGAACTGTTTCCAGTACACAACTTCTGATATCACAGCTTTCTGGCACAAGTTCTCTCACCCAGAAGGATTGACTCTGTCTTGCTGCATCCTTCAAACTTCTCTGGACAGTTGACTTCAGTATGTCAAATAGCTAAATAGAGAAATATTTTAAGTTTACTTTTATATTATTTTTCTAAAATAATTAAATTTTTCTCTGCTTATCTAACTGCCAAGTGCATATAATATTTGTTAAAATATTAAATCAATCATTTGGAGAATCACATCACTTGCAAGTTTTCCATTTCCTATTTACAAAAACCATTTCATGGGTTTGAAATGTTTAATCACCCAACTTGAAATGGCCACTAAAAATGTTCTGGCAGTTGAATGAATTTTTTAACCATTCACCTGATCAGACAAGTGCAAATTTATGAGTGACTCTAATAAAAAGGATATTCTTTTTGGGAACACTACATTGTTCATTAAAAGTCCATATATTTTTGCATACGACTGTTTTCTGTTTGTTTTCATTTGACTCATACAAACACTCTTAAATAATACCAATCAATGGCCACCGAGAAAAAACTGACAGAACAGTTTGCAATTTCTTACAACTAGTCTAACAACAGTCATAGAATAACATCCAGAAAACAATCTTTCACATGATCAAATTTATATCGTTAAGATCTTCAACTTTAACATCAGAATTGATACACCTTTGGTGTGACAAAATTCAAGGATTTTTCAAGGACTTTATCCAATTTTTTCAAAGATCCCAAACCCCAGTGCACTTTAGGTATATTTATCAATGACCATTTAAAGGATTAGTCAGAATGTTGTAATTTCCTGACAAGGGGCTTCCTAATATTTGTGCAATAAGCTCGAAACTTTATAAATGAGAATAAAATAAACAAATTTTAAGAAGATAACAACACTATTTACAAGAAAAACAAACAAATTCAGATCTTTCTATGAAAAATAAAAAAAAAACTGTAGATTACACAGCAAATAAGGTACACTAGGTTGAACAGTTCATTAAATTTTTAACTCCAATTACACTATAAGTACACTACTGGATATCAGAGTTTGCTTGTATTACAGTCACAAATCATCATAAGAAGAACAAAATACAATGGAAGGATAAAAAGTAGACAAAGTAGAATAGTCGCAATCTTTTCTTTAAATTCTACACTCAAATATATAATTCACACATATAACTACACTACAACCACTGACTTTTTAAGTAGTAAGTTCTTTAACATGGTCATCAATTTCCTTTTTGATAGTTTCCATTTCTGACTGCTTGTGTAGTTTTTTTCTTCAGTGCATTGGCTTGTGTAACAAAGAGATTTTTCTGGTAGCTTCTGCCTTTTCAAATAATTTGTACGATGTTTTCTTGAGATGCTAGATGCTGTCCTCAATCCTTTTGCTTCTCGTTTTTCAACACCTCCAGAGCTTCATGGTCTGTCTCCTTTTAGCTGTCTGTGTAGCTGGTTTGGCCTTCAAACACCTCATCCTCAAGATTCTGTATGTATCTTTGCCTAGCCAACTTGCAAGACATCATAAGTTCCTTTGTAAAATTTTTCATTATGGAGGTATAATCCACTATTATTTCATTTTTAAGTATGTGGGAAATTAATTACCAGGTTTTTTATTATTGTTTTTGACACAAACTGGGATTGAACACACACGTCCCAGGCATTCTGCTCCAAGTGAAATGGGTAAGCTCTTGCAGAAAAATACCCAGATAAATCTAACATATTCTCAATGCCATGTATACATGTTTATCATTTAGCAGTGTGAATGCAGCCTCCTGAATATTCGTTAGCGATTGGTGTTTACACAGATTGCCGAAGCCCATGTTCTCTCTCTGACTCACTTTATGAAAACACATCAGCTGACATAGTTTCTTGTGATTTGCATAATTTATGCAAACCTGAAGTTGTCCATTACAGACAAAATCAATTTCTGGAATAACTTTAACTAATGATATGATGCATTCACGCAGCACCTTAAAATTGCCTACCGCAAAAGTATGCCATGTGTCACCACATCTAATTATTTATATATGCTATCATGTCAAAATTGTGCAGGTACATTTGCACATAGTAAGGACACTGTGTAGAAAACAGCCTTTTTTGCTAACAGGCAAACAGCCATGATATACACCCAAATTTTGGTAGCTATCCCAAAAAAGTCATTAATAGACTTCCAGAAGACTTCTGAATTTTATATTTTATGTCAAAAATCAGAAGCTTGGACAAACAATAAGAACACATTGTGACCATTTCTGTGTATATTTTGCATTATCTTTTCTGAGTTTGAACAGCTGATTTACCATGATTTAAAATACAAATATGTATTGCTGCCGCAGAAAATAAATCGACAAATAAAAATAATCATTTAATGCTCTCTACAACTAGGTCAGCATGCAATTAAAAATATCTGATAGGTCACGTGTTGTTAACCACCCAATAGCAAACAGTTTTATCTAAATTAAATGACATAATGGCATGAAAAGAAATTTTCATTACATTCAATTGTCGATTAATTTTATATTTTTCAAGGACTGAGGCTTATTTTCAAGTACTTGCCAAGGACTTTTCAAGTAATTTTCAAGGATGAAACTAAATTCAAGTATTTTTGGAGGTACCATGTGAACTCTGTACATTCTATAATGTCTGTTTGAGCTAGCACTTACTGTGAATAACAATTTTAGAATCTGCCAGAATGGGCATGTGGACTTTTATACATTTTTCAAACACTGCTTTTTAATATGACCTGTACAAGGTCATTAAAGCTACAGACCTACTAGCTTCTCAGTTAGACAGTAATTTATTTTACCCATTTTTCTTTTGGGGTGTTACAAAAACCAAATACTCCTGTATTCAAGTTTGAATATATGCACCTAAAAAGGTTAGATGTGTGATTGGAGACTGATGCAGCAATAGTAAACATCAGGTTCAACAATCAAGTCTGTAAAGTACACTTTGAGCTTAGCTGTCTGCAGTAGTTTTACAAACTGCAGTTCTAAACCCATGGAACTCAATATTTCAAATGCTTGGTTCATTCTGGTGATTGCATGCTCTTGAATTAAACTTAAAATGTGCAGAAACCATTATTTTCTTATCAGACATACCCTAACTGTGGCTGCTGATATTTATATCCCAAAATCTATCGGTTTTTTTTGTTCATCCTCAGTGCAAGCCATCCAGTTTAATCAGGAACAAAGTTATTCTTCAAAACCAAGTTTACTTCAAGCCACAATTTCACTGACCTTTGACCTTTAAACCTACAAATTATTAGGCCAATTCCCTACCTTAAGTGCAAGCCTTCCACACCTTATGCAAAAAACATCTTTATTATGTCAATCAAAGACTTCAACCTATGACCCCAAAACTAATAACCAGTGTGTAAGTCGTCTACAAACTTTGCTGAAAAGAAACAGTTAAATGAACTTTATTCAGCAAAAATTATTTGTTTTCTTCCAGTCACAGTGAACCTGACCTATGGAATCCCAATTCAATAGACTTCTTTCTTACCAAAGGTATAAGCCATCCACAAAGTTTGGTCTAAGTCTGTGATGTAAAAAAAATGCTGTTATACATAAACTGTTTTATTTCTTTCAGTTTCAGTGACCCAGACCCAGAATTGCAGATCATCCAAAATTATATAACTATAAATGGTGAAAAACCTGAATGGCTGAGCAGAAACCATTTTGAAATTTTTTTTCAGTCACAGTGATATTAATAATTTAGACGTTTTGATTTTGGAAGCAATAGGGTGTAAGTCATCCACAAAATCTAGAAAGTGGATGGTTGAGAACTGGAGTTATTCTGCATAAATCAGCTTTCTTCTATCAGTCACAGTAACCTTGATCTCCCATTCCTGTGGGTTCTTTATCACTCCAAGTGGAAGCCATTCACAAAGTTTAGTACCTGTACATAGTAGACCAATGGAATTACTGTGTCAAAAAGAAATTGCAAATAGATACCATAAGGCTCATATATAAACAGTTCTATAGGCCTACAAAATCAATATGTGAACCAAAATAAAATATGAAACATTCTTCCATTATTTTATGCGACCAAAACACATTTGAAATGGATGTGTACATATATCCCCCTTGGTGATGTCTAAGATTAGATATTAATAGCTTGGTTGTTATTAAGAAGGAACTTGAAGCAAATATATTTCTTTTACTAAGAATGCAAAAAACAAACTAAAATCTTACCATTTGCATGTGTATCATATTTAGTATATGCATTGTACAAATAAATGAACCGTGTAAATTTTAACCACACGCTCATCACAATAAGCACATATCAGTAATGTCATAAACAATTTGACATTAATATGTGCATGTACATACTGTCAGAGTTCATTCCCTTTGTCTATGGGATATCTCCACTTTGGAGGCTCATTCCATCTCCCATCATAGCCATACCCCCAACAAGAGCAAGTGAAGCATTTGTTCTTGTTAGACTAATTTGATCCACCAAGTTAGGTAGAGTAATACACCAATCATTCACTGTAGTATGAAAATGATTATGATGAAGATTAATTTTAACAGTCACTTCCCTACTCCAAGGTACCTGTCTATTTTGTAAAAGAAAAGTTCACCACAAAGAGGCATTTGTGCTTTCTGGGTCTGTGTGATTGCTGCAATGAAGATAACATTTTGTAAGCAATGCTACATGTAAAGGAAATTACTTATAGAGAACTTTACCTGATCCTCAAATCTGTGTATGCGTGACAAAGAAAGAGCTAGTGCAAAGTTAAAAGGAACCATGATTTTGCCAGCACTATTTTGTTGATTACCCTGAAA
>QKMX01369522.1:13629-24353 GCA_003401595.1 Venustaconcha ellipsiformis | reverse complement strand
CCCTACAAAACCAAGCTAAAAATCTGAAAGAAGAAACCTGGTTTCTGCACAATAACTTGAGTTCTCCATCACACGTGGGTACTAAACTTGTGGATGGCTTGCACTTGGGGTGAGGAAGAACCCTATTGATTTTTTAGTCAGAAAATCAAAGGTCAAGGTGATTGTGATAGAATAAAAATGGTTTCCACAGTAATATCAGTTTCACTTAAAAAATCTACACCATACGTGTGCACCTGAGGGTGGAGGGTGGGGGTGGGGGTAAGAAGCCTAAAGAAATTTGGGGGGGATAAAAATGTCAGCAGTTAATGTTACTGTGACTGAAAGTTTAAGAATAATAAGGTTTCTGTACAGTAGCTTCAGTTATCTACTTAGCAATAAAACAGAGCAGACATATTATGTCCCATTCGTGTTACTGGTGTTGTTTGCATTTTAGGGTTGGTCCCCTTCACAGTCACATGAAATACAATGTTCTGGCTGAAAAGGAGGGATATGTACTTGCCAAGGAAGAAGGAGAGACTGCAGCCTTCAGAGCATTCAAACTGGGCAGAGTTGCAGTACAGGTAATATGGGCTTACAAACCAGGTAAACAGTAGGTAATGTGGGCATTCAAACTGGACAGAGTTGCAATGCAGATAATGTGGGGATTAAAACAGGACAAACTGCAGATAATGTGGCCAGTCAAACTGGGCAAGCTGCAGTGCAAATAATGTGGTTATTCAAACTGGGCATTGTTGCTGTACAAGAAAGTTAGCCATTTATGCTGGGCAATTGCTTATTTCCTAATATTTTTCCTAATTATTTTACTATATTATCTGTTTAGAGATGTGGAGAACATAAGACTCAAAGTAAATAAAAATTGGGCTTACATATATTTAAAGTGATATTGCAATTTATTTGCTCATGATCATTAAAGTAACATTGAAGTAACATGGTATAATGATCATTGAAGTAACATTGAAGTAACATGGTAACATGATCATTGAAGTAACATGGTATCATGATAATTGAAGTAACATTGAAGTAACATCGTATCATGATCATTGAAGTAACATTGAAGTAACATGGTATCATGATCATTGAAGTAACACAATTGTAAATATTATGATAATTAGAGTCAAATGGTTATCAACATCATGATCATTAAAAAGTAACAATCATAAATCTGATCTTTAAAGATTAACATGATTATCAGTATCATGATAATTAAAGTAACATGATAATCAATATCATGATACAGTTATCAGAATCATGATAATTAAAGTAACATAATAATCAATATAATGATACAGTTATCAGTATCATGATAATTAAAGTAACATGATAATCAATATCATGATACAGTTATCAGTATTGTGATAATTAAAGTAATGTGATAATCAATATCATGATACAGTTATCAGTATCATGATAATTAAAGTAACATGATAATCAATATCATGATACAGTTATCAGTATCATTATAATTAAAGAATAAAATAATTATCAATACCATGATTATTAAAGCATAAAATGATTAATAATATCTAACAAGTTATGTTTATATTATGATCCTGTTTACTTTTTAGTATGTAGTAACTTAACCCTACAACAGATCTGTATTTTACATACATTGATCATAGCATGGCATTATGGCGATAGCTTTTAACGTAGATTAAAACAAAATTCACACCTATTTCAAGAACAAATTTTTGATTGATTTATTTGCGTATATTTGCATGTCCTGTTAACAGATTGTGAGTGAGACTCAAGCTCCCCTCCCTGATGTGCTCCTGTCACTCAGTGGTGGCAAGCAGTATAGGAGTAATAATGTAACAGGACAAGAGGGCACAATGATCTTTAATGATCTGGTGAGTAAAGGATCATAGGTTAAATAGAAGCATAGTAAATAACAGATCGCTAGTAATAAGCTTCTTGTGTTCCCTGCAGGGAATGTCACAAAGGCTGAGACAATGGTTACTATGTTTGTTCATCTGGTTTCAATTTTTGGTTAAGGTTTATTAAACTTCTTTATCTCCAGTTTTTATCAAGAATCATCATCAGATATTGCCTACAAATCTATCAGGGAAAAGGAATCTCAATAGAGATTGAAAGCCAGAGTTCATAGGTCGCAGGGAACAATTGTATAATTTTAGTTGTATGGTGATCAGTTTTTAAAATGTTTGGATATGGATGAATTGTCATCAGACAGTGCACAAATTAAAGATATTTACCATAGGATGTAAATATTCCTGCTGATGTGGAGGTCAGCATGACTAAGGTCAAAGTCACTAATCCAGTTTATATTTGTTTTGGGGGTGGGGAAAAACTTGCATGTCTATGGATAGGGATTACTCTTTCAACCAGATCCAAGCATCAAGGGTCAAGATCATAAGGTAAATTCTTATTTAATTTTTCAAGGTAAATTGGCAAGAGCTTTACACAGGGGCTGTATCTTATTTTATCCTCACATGTATTGTTATCAGATTTGTCACATGGTGGTGAAAAGATCATAGATAAAAATTTCATGGTTATCTAGAACTAGGGCGACAACAACATTGTCACAGGGAAGATGATAAGAAATTTATGTATTTTTCATTTGTGTGTGCTGTAAAATTGGGGTTAAGTACAATTTGTGATGTTAAAACAGTTGCTGAAATGTGGGAAATGTTGGAACCCCAAGACAGACTGTTAAGGATAAGACCTTTTCCCAAATGTTTTAAATGGCATCTTCTGTTCAACATAATGCCTAGAAGTTTCAGCTCCCTAACTCAGTTTGTATATCTTTGCTATTGTATATTATGAAATTATCTGTCCATCCATTTCTTACCAATTTTTGTTTCTGCATAATAAATCAAGTTTATCACCTTCTGCAGTTACCAACTTAGGATAAAAAAGAAGTCTGTCATTTTGGGGGTCGAAAGTTCTAAGGTCAAGGTCACTGACAGAAAGTTGCAAAATGGTTTCTCCACAATAACATTTTTTTTACATAGCATGCCTGGACCAAACTTCATGCATGGTTTCCACTTTTGGTAAGAAAGACTCTATAAATAATCAGAGTAGCATATATTTAAAGAAAAACTTCCAATTATGAGTGGCATGTATATTTAAATGGAACAACTCTAACCAGGCTTTGTGGATGGCAAGCACTGACAATTAAGAAACTTTTTGATTCAGAGTAAAGGTCATAGGTCACTGGGGCATGTAAATAATGACAGTCCAAAGAATATGGATGTATGAGGATCCAAATAAAGTGAATAATTGCCATTTACTTGAATGTGTAATCATATTATATACAATTACATCCATTGCTGAAATAGTCAGTACTGAACACACACATGACCTGTATGAATTTTATTATAGGTGTTGAATGTAGTTTCTTTCTCATTGATTTTATTTGTAACTTAGGCTACATGTATGTTTTTACAAAGGGTATGTTTGTACTGCCACACCAACACATATCATTTGATGTGAAGAACTGATAACATTGCCACAGAGCTTAGGGCAATCATTCATTTGTAAGATTTTGATAAATCTAGAGAGTAGGAAATATTTTAATACCTCCATTGTCTTATGTTTTGTGGCTATATTTTTTAATGACTTGGAGTGGGATTCTTGTTTTGGAAACCCAGTAATGTATAAGTTTAGTCCAACTGCAAACAGCATAATGTACCTGCAGACGAGGGTCTGTTTTGATTCTTAATCAGATTGCTTTTTACAAAGTGCATAGATGAGGATTTGATGGCACATTATGCAACGGCAGATCTGGATTTATGCACATTGTAGTTGGAGCCAACATTTAAGCAATTATATAAGTTTATGTGGTTAATAACGGTTCTATTGGTACAAAAGAAAGTTATGATATTTATGAGTTTATGGTTATGAGTTTTATGAAATTTTTTTTTAATCTGTACAGAAGGGTTATTATGAGTGTCCTTGATCATATTACAGAGTCCAGGCCAATACTTCCTGCGGCCCATGATGAAGGAGTACAAGTTTGAACCATCCTCTCAGATGATTGATGTTCTAGAGGGCACTACCATGGACTTCAAGATCAAGGGAGTAAGAGTGGCCTTCAGGTAAAATTAAGTTTATCTTGTTTTCTTTAAAGGAGATTGTTTTTTGTAGCATAACTGGAACTGAAATATGTAATCCACTGTTGCTAGCCAGGTGCTTGACCATCTCTGATATCTCTCACTGACCCACAGCCCCACTGTTTGAGATCTCTTCTTATGACACATAGTCTTATGTTTTGAGTATCTCTGTGCAATCCATTGTCTCTCTTTCTTTTTTCCTTTTTGTCCATAGTTTTACTTAAGTCCCTCCTTGTAACCCATACTCTTGCTGTTTAAGATCTCTCCTTTTGACCCATACTCTCACTGTTTGTGATATCTCCTTGTAATTCATACTCTCACTGTTTAAAATCTCTCCTTTTGACCCATACTCTAACTGTTTGTGATATCTCCTTGCAATCCATACTCTCGCTGTTTAAGATCTCTCCTTTTGACCCATACTCTCACTGTTTGTGATATCTCCTGTAATCCATACTCGCACTGTTTAAGATCTCTCCTTTTGACCCATACTCTCACTGTTTGAAATATTACCTTTTGACCCATAGTCTCACTGTTTACGATATCTCTTTGTGCTCCATATTCTTGCTGTTTGAGATATCTCCTTGCAACCCATCGTCTCACTGTTTAAGATCTCACCTTGTGACCGATACTCTCACTGTTTTGAGATATCTCCATATGGTTCATAGTCTCACTGTTTCTTATCACTTCCTTTGTGACCCACTGTCTCACTGAGATGTCTCTTTGTGACCCACAGCATCAATAAGTTATCTCCTTGCCAATTCATCAACCACTGACCCTGATGAGACTCACACTGAGAAGCTGTCATCCTCATAGTTCATGAGATGAACACTAAATCCAGCAATAATAGACACATCCATATAACAAAGACCTGTTTTCAAAGGACGGGAATAAGATGCAGATATTCTTCATTCCTTTTATACTGTTGCTACTGGTACTAGTAGTATTGCTACTATTGTATTTAAAAAGAGGATAAAACTCATTTACCAGCTAATTTCCCATGAGGCCCTCATGATGAATAGATGTATGGGGGAATAATAATAACAGTAAGGAACACAACAAAACTAATATATAGAGATGAGGTTTCAGTGTCTCAACCATGACATATGTAACCTTTACGTACAAGACACATGTCCACTAAGGATTAAAATTTCTGATTACCTAGGTGTCATTTATAAACAGGTTTCATTATATTAGGTCTTACTTGATCTGCAATTTGGACAGAGAGAATGGGATCCAAAACCAAATGATCAGATTCACTATTTTATGGCTCTACCAATATCTCTACCAATAAACTAGCCATCTAAGCTCATGTCCACAGCAGCAGCTGCTATTTGTAGCTCTACTGGTCATAGACCTGAAGAACTTATGAGATTGCCTGTTGTCGGTTTTCTGTCATCCATCCATCCATCCATCCATCTTTATTGTCACTACTCCTCCAAAACTACAAACACTCTTCCCAAAATTTGTGTTGAATGAATATGGTGCCACTATGACATAAAATATAGACATCGTAGCAGCCATCTTGAAAATCCAGAAGACATGTTATGTTGCCTTGTTGGACCGAGATGAAAATGGTGACCTTCAGTATGACCAACATGGCAGCCCTCTTGGAAATCACTTGGAGTATTGCTACTGCACATGGTCATATTGACATGTGGTTTTCATTGGAAGACTCGTGTTATCTAGTTGCACTTAAATGAAAATGATCTCAGTCCATCTTGAAATCTTGTTATCACAACTCGTACTGCTTATATGGTCGTATAAAGATGGGTTTTCAGTAAAAGACTGGTTCATCCTAAATATGAAAATTGTGCCAATCTTACATTAGCTTGAAGACCGTGCTCAAGAATTTTAGAGGTAGTTTCAATATTCTGCAGATAAAAGAAGAAACTGTCTTATCTGGGATTCCTGGAAATACTTTTCAGCCAGTGGAACATCATTCCATTCA
The DNA here is from genome assembly GCA_003401595.1 of Venustaconcha ellipsiformis. Lineage (NCBI taxonomy): Eukaryota > Metazoa > Mollusca > Bivalvia > Unionida > Unionidae > Venustaconcha > Venustaconcha ellipsiformis. The sequence continues at coordinate 18,335 of QKMX01369522.1, read as the reverse complement.
AGGGACTTTTGTGTTTTGGTCCAGTTATGGACAGGGTCACAAAGTATCTATGCTTTCTGTGATTTTTCTAGTCATTTATTCATTTAATGAGGGGCCCAGGGTGGTCAAGTGGTCTTGGGCACTTGCTTTATAGATCACTTACATCTCACCTCTGCATGTCTTGGCTTGGCCAATGTAGGTATGAGATGGAAGCTTGCCAGTGGCACTCTGTGGGTCAGTGGTTCTTCCTGGGGTATTCCTGTGTTCTTCCTTCACTAATTATATTGGCTGCTCTGTACAGCCTACCATGTGCTGAGAAATGGCATTTAACACATAAAACCATAATATTTCTGTTAATCTTGTCAACCATTTATATCATACTGTTTGAAAACAAAATGTTTACGTTATGTAAGTTCTCGATTATTGACGAAGTATTCTTCAAAGTCCCACCATTTAAAATAATCAAAATCAATTTTTGATGCCTTTAAAAAAATGTTGAAGAAAAACCAAAATAACATTCTCTGAACTTTGAGTATAAGTTCAAAGGTATGTATAATCATTTTGTTTATTTCTGTTTTAATTTTTTTTTAGCTGAACAATTTTAGTATAAATGATTTTGTGTTTGCTAGATTTCACCATTTTGGAGAGAAAGATGTCAGCGTTCTTTTAGACTAATATTGTCCTTCGGAATTTCAGCTGTTATGGCCAGGTAACTTCTCTGAATGGTGAGCCAGAACCAGGGGTGGTTGTTGAGGCTATGGGACAGGAGAGGTGTAACAATTATCAGGAGGAAAGCAAGACCGATCAGGACGGACAGTACAGGATCAGGGGTCTTGAAGTAAGACAGTTTTATGAATGTAGACGTTCATTGGTTTGGTTGTTTATAATCCATGCACCTTTTGGGGGTTTGAATATTATATAGTGAAACAAACTATCACATGTTACAGAAAATATCTCTTAGATTTGAACAATTTGAAAGAGATGGTCAGGAAGAGTGCACATTTATTTAGTGATATCTGTAAGGTTTTTCAAGGAAGGACATTGGATAAAAAGGTTTAGGGTGTTCATGAATAGTTGAGTGGAGGTGGCAGAGGAAGGGATTGGACCATCTTAGTCACCTTTTTGACCATCCTGTCTCCTAAGTGAAATCAGCAGAGTTCCTGATTCTTGCCAGTTTGATGCCATCAGTGTTACATCACAATGTTCTTTGTTATGTTGAGAAAATTCATGACTTTTGTAGAAATTATTAATAAATGTAAGACACACTTTTTAGGTCAATTTTTTCTCTGTACTTGTTGCTTGTACAACCATTACACATTGCATGGTTACATCTTCAAATTATTATTTTGATGGTCTTTTTATGACCCTACATCAATAGATGAAGGCTGCAATCTATGTTTATCACTTTATGTTCCTCACAGATTTGCTTTAAATCGATCAGATTTTGAAAACTTTATTGTGGTCATGAGTAGATGTTCTGATTATGTTTTAAGACTATTATTTTTTTCTTCAGTTTTTGTGAGCATATTTTTAAACTTGGATATTTGTGACAACAACCTTGTTTTCATAGTTAGGTAAAAATCATGTTGGTAATGGTTTGGGGTTTAGAGCCATTTTTCAGCACATGATATGCTATATAAGGCGTCCAGTATATATTGTGGCAGAAGAATCTGGGCAGAAGTACAGACTTACAGGAAGCTATTGGCAAGCTTTGTAACATACTTTGGTTAAAAGGAGATTTGAACTTATGCAGACAGGGGTGAGATGTGAGAGTAATCCATAAAGGCATTTGCCTTACAACACTAGTCAAAAACCACTTCAGGAAGACAAATAAAATTTGGTAGACATAATTTTAATCACATGTAGATGATCTGATTATTACCCCAAGTATAAACTGTTGCAACCAGTTGTGATGTTGAGGGGTACCACAGGTATGGACTATTGTGACCAGCTGTGGTGTTGAGGGGTACCCCAGGTGCAGACTATTGTGACCAGCTGTGATGTTGAGGGGTACCCAGGTGTGGACTATTGTGACCAGCTGTGGTGTTGAGTGGTACCCCAGGTGTGGACTATTGTGACCAGCTGTGATGTTGAGGGGTACCCCAGGTGTGGACTTTTGTGACCAGCTGTGCTACTCCAGGTATAGACTATTGTGAGCAGCTCTGATGTTGTTGAGGGGTACCCCAGGTGTTGACTGTGACCAGCTGTGATGTTGTTGAAGGTTACTCCAGGTATGGTTTATTGTGACCAGCTGTGATGCTGTTGAAGGCTACCCCAGGTGAAGACTACTGTGACCAGCTGTGATGTTGTTGAAGGCTACCCCATGCGTGGACTTTGACCAGCTGTGATGTTGTTGAAGGCTACCCCAGGTGAAGACTACTGCGACCAGCTGTGATGTTGTTGAAGGCTACCCCATGCATGGACTTTGACCAGCTGTGATGTTGAGGGGTACCCCAGATTTTGACTATTGTGACCAGCTGTGATGTTGTTGAAGGCTACCCCAGGTGTGGACTGTTGTGACCAGCTTTGATGTTGTTGATTCTTTTCTTAGCAATTTGTAATTAAGATCCTATTAGAATTGTTGTATCAGAGCATCTTAGCAGTTTTTCACTTTCATACAAAGCAGAATTCCATAAATTAGTATCAGTCTCTGTTTTCTCTTTTTTGTGAATTTGATTGTTACTATAAACTTTGAAGTTAAATACCAAACAGTGATTCATTGGTCAGTTTAGTTACTTATAAATCAAGTCCAGCAACAAACAACATCAACTCTGATCTGCCTTCACATAAATCAACATCAGATCATCTAGAAAAAGCACAGAATAATCTCAGATCTGCTGGCACATGATGTGAAGGCAGATCTGGGTCTGTGTAGTTTGCAGTTGGACTTGTATGCCTGTGTATATGGTACCAACCATAATCATTTTCACACCACTTTTCTCATATTCTTATGACTGAAAACTCCGCTTTCTTACTTGCTAAAACTCCTTTCTTACTGAAATTTGAATTGACTAAGTTTTGAATTGAAGTTATATGACTAATGACAGTGCATTCTTTTGTTTATTTTTGCTGGTATAAAGCTTCATCTTTTTTTCAGCCAAACTGTACATATGAAGTGCGTCTGAAGATTGGAAATGTCAACAAGCACATTGAAAGGGCTGCTCCCAAGTCTAGATCTATTTTGGTAATTTCTACTTTTCTTTTAGTACCTTAGTTTGTCACAAACTTGGATTTTATTTGTCAATTGCTGTGCATTGGTTATGCCACTTTAAAGAAGATACATACAGCTTTTATCTTGAGGTGGTATGTTGTGGTATATGGAACCAGAGAGGCATAAGACTCACCAATCTGACCTTTTGCCACACTAAGTTCTGAATCCAGCTGTCCCGCTGGCCACCCAGTTGACAACCAGGCATAGCAACCCTGAGTCAACCATCCATTTGTCAGTTAGTCATTCTCCTTGGTTATCCAAAGACCCTGTCCATGCTCCCAAACATGGCTGAAGTGGGTTTTATGCTTAATTTACTCTAAAATTTTCAAAAGATCAGAATCATCTTGTTAATATTTCAACTCAAGAAATGAGAGTAATGTCTGTGAGTCTCACTTTTGAATGTAACATTTCAGTCTGAAACAAAATAGAAGCTTTTGGAAGCATGCACAGTCAACAATCTTGAGATTTTATCTCTGGGGGGGTTTAGGTTGCAGTGTTTGCTGTCTAGATGACCACCAGCCCTAGTTGATGTCAGCACGACTTCCTCTTGGGTAGTAGTTTATTGTTTTCTATATTCACCCATAAATTTTAGTGGTAAGAAGAGTTCAATAATTCTCATCATAGCCAGGTATAGATGTTATAGATGTCATAACTTAAGCTGCTGTCAGGTTAGGTGGGTGTACAATCCTTCATATAGTGAATCAGTCATTCTTCCCTTAAAGGTAGAGGTACATTCTCAACATTCCCACCTTCTGTTACCTAAGGTTAATTTGATCGGAGAATGTATTCGAAGGAGAAAGCAAGTTTTTTTAGTGTATTATGTTTTATCGAGAAAACTTATCTGATCACATTAAAATAAAACCCTCCCAACCCAAATTACTTTTTCCCAAGAATGCTTGCATTTCTCATTATGATACAACCCTTCATTACCCCCCATCCAATGTAATCATTCTAATTTGATGAATCTTTCAACTTAAAACTGTTACCACATATCACTGGTCAAGGGGAGGTTGTGGGTAAGAGTTTCTTCCCATTGTATACATGAAACAGCCATAAAAAAAGACACTGTTCATCCTTTCAAGAAGATTGGATTTGGGAGGCAGCAGAGTTTAATTTTGCAATGTTAATGTGATAGGGTAATTTTTTGTTTTAAGAAACATAACTTACAAAAATACATGGGATATTTTCAAGAAAAAGATGGTTTCACAATTCTCAGCATTTAAAATGAAAAGGACAGAAGAAAAATATATCTCATTGGATTTCTGGGAATTCTTTTTGGATAGTATTAAGTCCTGACAGTAAACACATTTTTTTTAAAAATCCCCAGAGATTGCAGATCCAGTTAGTTATATATGTGAATTTTACATCTGTTGCATTTTTATGCACATATTAAGAAAGAGACAAGAATACCAAAAGTGTATCATATGATGCAGGACTTGTGCTCGTTTCATTGTTTTCAGAAAAAACATAGCTTTTGCCAGTTTCTTGTTCAGTCCACATATATATATATATATAT
>QKMX01369517.1:42091-55195 GCA_003401595.1 Venustaconcha ellipsiformis | reverse complement strand
TGTCATGTGAAATTGAATGTCTGATATTAACAAGCATATTAAATGAATCCATGAAACATCATTTGATTTTGTCATGTGAAATTGAATGTCTGATATTAACAAGCGTATTGAATGAATCCAGGAAACATCATTTGATTTTGGCAAGTGATATTACACATGACTGATGTTAATAAACATTTGGAATGAATCCATGAAACTTCATTTGATTCTATCACTTAAGGCTGATGTAAATTATATGAAAGTAGTTCATGAACCAAGGTTTTTATTTTATATGTCAGTTGATAAACTGGACTCTTTTTCTAAATTACAGGTTTATATCACATTGAAAGGAATGAAGGGGAAAATGAACAGAATGCGGCTGACCAAGAAGGCAGGATCTGTCAAGTCTAATAAAAAAGTGTCCTATAGATTTTCCAAAGGAACAACAAACATGTTTAAATTGAGGGGCCCAGAAATTGGCAATCTTAAGTCAATAATCATTGAGGTAAGTTAGGAGTTAAAACCTGGGAGCTTTATATTTATGTCAAAGTAATTTTGTCCCACTTGCAATCTCAAATAGCAAGCTATAGTTATAAGTTTTCAATTGATGGCAGTGTCTACATAAAGATTCTGTGGTAATGTTTAATGTGAAAGACCACATTGTTAATATTTGGACTACATCGTAGCATTGAATGCAGTATTAAATATGTTACATGTAGAAAAATTATGATGTGTGATATTAATGTAAATAGCATAGTAGTCGTGCGATAAATCACACTTTTGTTAAGTGTAAATACATCGTTGTCTTTTGTAAAGGACAGGAGTATAAAAAAAAAGGACAGAATTTTCAGTCCCTTCATGTTCCACATAAATATTTATGCTGATTTTTGGAACATTGCAGTTGTAAACTTCTTTTTTGGCAGCATGATGGTATAAGAAAGGAAGATGCTTGGCACTTGCAAGAGATTGAGGTGGTCAACACAAAGAGGGACAAAAGGCAGTTGTTCATCTGTAATCAGTGGCTGTCCCTTCATCATGGTGATGGACTCAGTAAACGAGAACTCTTCCCTAATCTCTCTTCAAAAACAGGTCAATATAAATTGAGATTTACCTTATTGGAAACTGAAAGCTCTGCTCACCAAAGCAAATAGCATTCATTTCCCAGTAAGTTATATGATCTGCAATCTTAGCACATGACATATATCAAAACCTTTATTTAGCATTTATATGTACTTAAATCTTTGCAGTTTCTTTCATAAATCTATTCCTTATTTGCATGATAGACTGTTAAAGTTTATAATTTTGTTGTAAATGTTGTGGTTAGTCCCACATTTTCTTGTAGAGAAATGATAATATGAATATTTACTATACAGTGCAAATAGAGAATATATATTTATATTTTAAGTCATCAATTATAGTTTTATCAAAATTTTTGTACATGTAAGGGATTTTCTGCCTCTCAAGCACTAAGCTAGTCACAGACATTTAGTGAACTCCATTATGTGCAGAGCTTGCCAACATTAAGAAGACAACAATCGCTTTGATCAATTTCACCAAGTTTAAGGTGATTAGATAATTAGATGATAAGTGTTAATTATGTGACTTGTGATGATCTTTGACAGGTGTGTTTAGGATGAATTAGTAATTATTTGTCACTTGGTTTTCTTTAAAAGCATGATTAATCTACCAAAAATCTGGCACCCAAAAGGAGAGTTTATTATTTATTGTTTATGTGATAGTTATGAGTGACTGATAAGTGCTTGGCAAAAATTAAATCAATAAAAGGTGTTTTCAAATCCTTCTCAAAAGTAGATTTGTTGGAGATCATTTTAATACTTGCTACTGATTTCAAGTTTCAAGGTGACAAGGTAATAATTGTTAAGTAAACAGTTAAAATAAGTGTTCACAAGTCTTTCCCTTGTCAATATAAAAATAAATCAATGCAAAAGTTTAACTGTCATTATTGTTGAATTGATGAGTCTGGTAGTGCTCGAGGCAAAGAAAAGGAAATGTGATGCATTTTCCACAAACATTCTAATGAACCTGTTGCAAAGAAAAAAAGTTGGTTAATTTTTCAGATCAAGGACTTTATCATAAACATCTGTTTCTCTCAGAAAAATCCAGTTCTTTACAAAACCCTTGTATATCTTTTCATTTCTACATGTACTATTGACATGTCTTTTATGATAGCTTTAATTATCAGTATATAGTTTTAAGGTGTAAAAACTAAGGTAAAAAGAAAACAAAAGTTCTTTAGTTGTAATTTCCTTAAAATATCTCATATTTTTTTTTACCTAACATTTTAACTTTAATGTTGATATTATGTTGTCATGTTTTGCAGCAAGCTCAAATTTCCATTCATCTTGCTCTGGTCAAGAAGATTTGTATAAAATTTATAAAGGTCTGAACATGACTTGAGAGACCACTCCTTCCAACAATAAAGGTTGGCCTCTGAAGAGGAAATTACATGCAAAATGTGGTCTTTCATAGCAGATGGTCTTCCTGAACAGTGGTCTCTAAAGCTTATTTTTGCTGTTTGTTTGCCCTTACAAAATTCAAAAACAGTTTGTTATTGATAAGTTTGTGTAATTTGTGTACTGGTTATGTTGCGTTGATACATGCAAAGTTCCTATACCTTACCAAAATTTCTTTTTTTGTTATTCTGCAGACTACGAAATTGTCACAGTGACAGGAGACAAAAAGGGAGCAGGAACAGATGCCAATGTGTATATTACAATATTTGGCAGAAGTGGAGCTACAAAAAGAATTCCATTGACAAAAGAAAAAAGCAAAGGTTTATTTGAGCGTGGAAAAAGTGATTTGTTCAAAGTGCATTCAAACTGTGTTGGACCAATGAAAAAGGTTTTGATTGAGCATGACAATACAGGGATGGCCCCAGGATGGTTCTTGGATAGGGTAGGTGTTGTTGAATCCAATCCATGTGATGGTTTTATCCTTAGATTTGGTCCTCTCTTTCCATCTGTTACGAAAAGTTCATTTGTAAGATTGCACAGAAAGCACTAAACATGAGTACAAATAAACTTTGCTAGCCAGAAGTGAAAAATTTCCAAAATGCTTTGTTGCCCACTGGGCAAAGGTATAAAATTACCATGTATAACAATCATTTTTGTTCATTTATATTTTATTTTGTGAAACAAAGTGATCTAGTTGCCCCAAATTTCAGTAGTTCCAATTATGCTGCAGTTCCGCTTTTCAGATGTCATTTGTATTACAGAAAGATTTCAAAGAATTATTAAATTCAGAAAAACTTGGTTTCAACTTCAAATAATACTAAAAAAATATTTTCTTCTTTAAAATAATCATTTTCATTTATTTCTATTTTGTCTTTCTTAATTGGAATTTTGTCAGATTGATAGAAGAGGTCAAAAGATACCACATATTAATAAAGAGGGTCAGGTATATAAAATGTAGAGTTGATTTAGCCATGCAGCATTTTGTAAAGAAATGAAAACAAATCTTGGTTAATGCCATTTACCAATTACTTTCAGTGTAGAACTAATACAGCATCCACTCGCAAAAGGCCACCCCTTCTGGGGCAAAAAAGTATCTTTATAAGAAGGGTGTATTTTCTAGAGGAGGATCACACAGATTTTAGTAATAATTGCTTATAAAGTAAGAAAGGCATAACTAATTTTAAATATATATTTTTGACAATACTTTTAGTGTTATTCAAGATAATTATTTTTAATTGTTAATTACTGTCCAAAACCACTTGAGAATCCTGTCAATAAAATCAGCATACAAACATCTGGCTGTAACTACAATTTTCTTTTCATTCCATTTTCCCATTGCTGCAGGATGTATAACTGACAATGTTTATTTAAATCTTTCTGACACCAAATTTCACAACAAAGGAGACTGACATTTTGCATTTTTGCCAACAACTTATTCCTTCATATTCAACTGTTGAAAATGTTTTGTGTTTCAAAGGAAGTGAGCCTGTTGCATGATTGACTGGTTTTAGTCTGGTACCCTTTTATTTTTTGTACATTAGGAGAGAGAAGCCATAATGTCTAACATACCATTTTATTTTTATGGCAACCAGATGTGACACTTACTTGAGCTGAGGAATACTTTTCTTTTCAGTTGCTAGTTTTTGTCATCTTGATAATTATGAGTGACAATAATAGTACATATCAATGAATACACATTATTTCACACACTGTAATATTTGACTGAGGTTCATCCAAGTAACATAAGCAATTATTGATTGAAATCAGAATGTACATAACAATTGACACTAGCTTTGTGTAAGCTCCATACATCTCTGTAGCTATTGACACTAGCATTGTCACACAGTATTGTTTGCTTCAGCTCCATTTCAGGTCATTCACAAGCTTTGAGTAGCTTAGTTGTCTGAAGCTAACATTTTGTTGTCCTGAGTTGTTGGGCACTATTAGTAAGCATGTGTGTACACAGATGACCTAATAAAATTTTCAGTACAGCAGTATTCAATTTTTATACAACTATTTTGTTATTTTTTTTTACTTTTGTAATTAAAGCCTTCTAAGTACAAACAAGCAAGATTCACTTGGGTCAGGTGAATTAACTTTGTAGGTTTATTTGTTCTTATATAGATAACATGTTTAGGTTTTCAGGCTGGTTTAGAAGTTACAATTTTTGTACACATTTTTAAACTTTTGGGATATTTTTTACTTCAGACTTTTTAACATGAAACAAAAACTGCTTGAGGTAGATAAATTAAGTTTGAATGCATGCTTGTCAGCATGTGACATGACCGATTAGATTTTGATGCTATTGTTGCAGTTTGTTCCAAATTTTCTAACACTTTTATTTTCATTTTTGTTCTTGGACTTATGGTGTGCAGACAGAGGGTGGGGGTTTATGCTTGTTTTTCAAACGCATGCCTAGTTCAGAAAGTAAGAGATTGATGGACATAGTAATCATGGGTATTTTGTATTCCAATAGAAAGAAGTACATCTTCTACTAAAACTGTTTGCTAGATGGAAACATAATTGAACATTTGTATTAAAAACAAACGATCCTAGTTCTCCAATTTAGATGTTTCTACTTTCCCTGCCTAACCAACATACTGTAAACAAAATTTAGCATCATTAAATTCTGGCAAGTCTCAGAACATTCAGGATGTGAAGAATTAATGAAAAGCTAATGCATAACTTTTTTGTATTCTCCACTGCTTGAGGTAAAGCATCTTGATATGGTCTTGTACATCTCTCTGTTCATCCTGAGAATTTAATTGCACAATTGTGCAAAAACAATTTGATGTACACAAATGAATATTTTTTGTAATTATGTAAATGATCACATTAAGTTTTTATTCCACTTAGCAATATTATGTATTTAGCTATGGGATTATGATATTGCCTTGCATTAACATTGCCATCAAGTGTTATCAATCTGCATTTCTATTTTCGATTTCTCAAAACCACCAGTTTTAGTGGTATGGCTTCCATAGCAACCACAATGGAAAACTTATATTTTACTTTTTCTACAGAATGCTTCAGCCAAGTTTGATTCAGTTTGGTAGGAATGTTTCAGGGTTCTCAGGAATACTCAAAATCAACATAAAGACGCACATATTTTCAATTTTATATCAGTCAGATTCCTGCATTTGAGTCCTTGGTATGTAAGTTTTTATTTCTCCAACAAACTTTGTTAATTTGATCAGTTTCTGCAAAGTGAGTGTCAGTCATACAGTGTGCAAGATATAAGACATGCCAAGTTATTGTAAAGGTATCAGATGAAGTAGCATGGGCCATATCTTTGTAGGTAAGGAAATTATGACATCTGTTAACTGATTGTCAGTGCTTTATAAGTTTTAATGAAAAAACTAATTACAATCGGTTCTGACACCTTACTTTGATAAACATCATTCAGTACACCATAAGTAATCATACTTTAAATCCATTGCAATGTTTGGAACACTTTGCATTTTATTGTCTGATTTACTTAGAAATATAGTGCCAAGATTTTGGGAACAGCTTTGTTGAAGAAATAGGAACTCTCATACTAATCATCATAAATCATCATAAAATCATCTGTTTTTCTGTGGCCTGTGCAGATATACATTTCTTTTGAGTAATTTTAAATTTGTGCTTTTCATACATTGGTGCCAAGTGCATGGCTGCAGAAGAGCTCAGCTCTTGTGAGATTGGCTGACAGAAAGTTATTCTGTATCTAATACTGATACAGAAACATAATTCATTAAACACTGAGATATTTGTGGAATAAATCATGGCATCAGACATTTCCAATGGGCTGCAAAAATAATAAAAAAAGGAACATTATTAGCTGTGTGTACATGGTATTGTGACTGAATAGAATACAGAACTTGCAAAGTTCAGCATTTACTAGGCATGACATATCAAATAATCACTTATTTGCTGTTTTGTTCTGAAATCTGCAGCAGAGTTAAGTTTGTGTAATAAAAAAATGAACGCAGTAAATTGTGTTAAATAAAGATGTAAGAGAAAAACTGAATTTAACATGGTCATTTGCTTTTCCTTCCAATGTCTTGGCAAATTTATTGTAAACAATATGGAATTATTTTAGCTAATTCAATAAACTAATAAATAGAAATGAAACTTGAATCTCTTCCTTGATTCTTTATAGCCACAAAAAAAATTAAGAATGCAAGGTAAAACCATTGAGAATCATTCACTGGTAATAGTTGTAACATCACAAACCATGTATCACTTTTGCATTAGAAATTTTTATTCTTTTATAATAATGCTAAATATATCATAATGAAAGAGCATTATGAATCTGATGATATTTTATATTGGTAACAGAACAATATGTGCATAATGCCCTAAACTATTGCAAGGAAGATAAAGAGTCTCGTTATGACTGCTATTTTTAGGACTGGCAACTCCAACTTATTTTTAGCAAAGGAGTCCTGAACTCCAACTTTAAAAGTCCTATGAAGAACCTTGTGTTTCTTAGCACATACTGTATAAAAATATTTTATGAGATAGCTTCCCTAGCAACCAGTTGCAAAATCAATATAGACCTTATTTAAAGTGGTGGGTCCAGATAGTGACAGACATAAACAGATAACCTTGTCGTAAATGTTTATTGGGACATGTTTGAACAAAATTCGATCTGAGGCGACTGTCCTTGCAGTGGTATGGCTTGCATAGCAACCATATTGAAAATCTATTATAGTCAAGACCTTAATAGTGAGAAGTAAAACATAGAAGTCACTTTTCCAATGGCATTACCACAGCATCATTGTCAGCAGTTTCTGAAAGTTTTGGCTAACATTTTTCATTTCCATATATTTTCTAAACCTTTAGATATATTCTCAACATACTTTGAATGAATTGTTATGAAGCTAAGATAATTCATTCTATGACTTACATGCTCACCTCTTGAGGTCAGGGTCAAGAAAATGTGTGTCTAGGTTTTGGTCAGAGAGCATAAGTGAGTGCAGTAAGAACAGCTTGTGCCATTTGAAAGACATTATCTGATTTAGATGAGTTTGTTTACAAATGGGACTGCAATGTTCTTCAGCTTGCGGTATGATTAGGTACATTGTTCTTCTGTTTACTGTACTTTACAGTCCATGATTTATATGGAAAGTTGATGATGATGTCAGATATTAGAAATGTAAAGAAATCTGAAATATACAAAGACATGAACTTTGCATGAGTCTTGTTTTTGTTTGTGTTGCCCTCCCAAACAAAAACCACATAGGTCAGGACTTCATATTATCCTTTTCCTTAAAGTGCGAGGTTCAGCCATGACACTTGTATCCAAGTAGTTTTGTGTTGCTATATCCATATTGAGTTGCAGTAAAGAATTGAAAAGCACCTTTACAAGTAAAGTCAGGCTGCATTTCTGTAACAGATTTTACTAATCAAGAATATTATGGTTAGCTGATAGAAGTTCTCTGTGGGTCACATCCATTTATCATGCAATCAAGAATTTTCTCAGTCATCAGCATGTAAAAGTCACATGTTGTAAGTGTACAGTTTCCTTTAGTCAAAACATGATGATAAAAAGAGATGAATTAAAGCACAAGATCATCTTAGTAGATACTTATCTTTATATGATTTAAAATCTTATCACAGTGATTTGAATTAGCCATTTAATATCTCTAATGCTTTAATGAATTAAAAATAATGTTATGATTTAGAAACTGCTTAAATTGCTTGCATTTATTTATGATGCATTTCTATTATGTATCTAGAGTTAAACAAGGATTTCTGTGGGTGATGGAAAAGTTAAAATCTAGACTATTCAACATTATCATAATGTACCACTAAATACTCTCTGCTTAAATTATGATGATATAGATTAATTTTAACAAGGTTGTTTGAGTGCAAAAGAAAATCAAACGTTTATTTTAAGCTATGCAGCCATTAGGTTTGTGTCAACATAAAAGAATTGCATTTTGAAAAAGTAAATAAACATAAGACTTTGTTCCCATGATGATGTAATATTAAAATCAGCTACAGTAAAACTTCTTTCAAGAAATTTCTCCTTTTGCTGTTAAAAATGAATTGTCTTCCAAGACAGAAGATGTCTCTATAATGGTAGTCAAATTATGTATCAGATTTGATTCATGCATTACGAGTGTAATCATTCACGACAGGTGGTCTTCTATAAAGTGATCCATAAAGTTAGATTTTATTGTAGCTACTTTTTTGACCACCACCCCATAAATGTATTTCAAGATATCAAATATTCAGAAATTAAAAGTCAAGTCAATCTTGAAAGTAAATATACCTTGAAAGTAATTTATCCAGTTTATTCCAAGCTTTCCTCATCCATTAATAAGAAAGTATGCCACTTTCAATACTTATGAAAATCTAGCACATATTCTGCCTGAGAGACATTCAATGTATTCCTCAGGCATTTTTTTTACTCCATCCACAATTACTATCATTATTAATAATAGGTTTACATCAAAAGATAGTTGTCCTTAAAAAGGAGCTGCAGAAGGTTCTCCAGTTATTAAAATACACCAAATATTCTTGCAGAATAATAAGGTATACATCAGTTACTTTTTTCTATCATTACTATAGTTTTCTTTTGTTTAGATTTTGAAACTTTAGTTAAATGAACATTAAATAATGTCAACCTTTATGAATGAGAATATATATGATATTAAATAATCTTGGGATGCAGAGATTTTTCTTTTTCTCGACTCGATTTGCACATTTGTTTCACAAAATTATAGATATTACAGTAAGTTTGTCATATCGGTGCATCTATTTTTCTTTTTCAGTATTATAGTGAGTAATTGATTTGTGTCAAATCTTTCTTGCAGGTTGTTGTATCAGACCTGAAGCATCCCAAATGGAAATACTTTTTCCCATGTGGTCAGTGGCTATCCAGAGATGAGGGTGATGGGGCCATTTCTCGGTATCTCCTAGGCAGTCGTGATCCATTTGCTGTCAGAAAGGGTAAAGAGTTATTTTTTAAAATTCTAATCCAAGTTTATTATATTCTCCCATTGTTTATTTTGCCAGCCTTAGCTGATGGCATAATATAGATATTGCTTTTCAAGTTATGACAGTGTCAATGTCAATGTTTAAATTCTCTGTTCAAGTTTTGTGCTCAACATATTTTGAAAGTTGGATACATTGATGATACGTTAAAACACTGCATTCCAAGAATTCTTTGTATTTCACCTTTTTTTCCATCAGAAGCCTCCGACCTTATTTGCACTTTTAAAAATTTGTTTTTGCTTATTAAGCTTTGGTGAGAGATTAATAGAATCCATCATATGTCTTAATGTGGGATAAGGAAATCCCATCAAAGGGTCACAGTTGGTGTTCAGGGACATGGTTTATTCCCACAAATTTTGGGCAGGACTTTCCTATCGCACACTAAAACATGTTAGATTATTTTTCTCTCATTTCTTTCAAAAATCACTTTTGGAAAATAATGGCAGATCATCAGTATTGTTATTGCTACATAAAGACATTAATTATTTTATCAAAGGTTTGATATCATTCAAAATAAAAATAAATGTTTACTACAACGACTTTGTTGTAAACAAGAAATATGTGTATAAAATGGGGAAAGATTTGTCAAAACACTCAGAACTTAACTGAGTCTCATGGCATCATAAGGAAAATTGTGTCTTCATTAAGGTCATGGAGTGCACTTATGGATCAGTAAATGGGTCTGTGACCAATGTGTTTGTCACAGATCATGCATTTGACAAAATGTCCATTCTTCTGTCTGATGGCTAATCTCTTTTTTCATATACTGTCACCAACTCATCTTGAGTGCAACAAAATTCTAACCGTGCAAATTAAACAAAATCTGTTCTTGCTCTTCTCCTTATACTTTTTTTCATGCCAGAAGTGAAAGTTGAACTGTGGTTTATGCCAAAATAGCTTTCACTCATACTTGTATGAAGTACCAATAAATTTTGCCAATTCCAAATGATAAATCCAGTGTCTGTTTTTCAATTTATAAAACTTTTTCTTTTTAACCAGAGAGTAAATACAAAATCAGTGTTTACACTGGTGATAAAAGAGGAGCTGGAACTGATGCCAACGTGTACATTATTCTGTTTGGAGAAAATGGAGATTCTGGTCAAAAGTACCTGGACGACTCCAAAAACAACTTTGAAAGGAAAAGGTTTGCAATTTTTTAATTTTGAGCTTGCCTAATTCTATAGCATAGATTTATAGCATTGTTTTGATTTTCTTCCAAGATTTTTCCAGGCTGGAGTGCATTTTGTGCACATTTTTCTATAAAGTTAAATGTTTTCAGTGATATTGTGAGACATCATAAGCACCGGTTGTAGAAGATCTAGACCTTGAATTTGTTTGTATGGTTTTTAAGTTTGTATAATTTCTCATGGGAAGCACATCCTTCATCAATGGAATGCAAATATTTATGATAAAATTCAGTCTTCTCATGCAATTTAGCAATAATATTGATCTTAAGTGGATCAGTTTTTGTACAATTTAACAATTTTCACAATTAACTGATAATTTCTAAAAGTAAGCATTTTTTCCAGTGGCTCTAAAAGGTTATGTCATACAAACTCAAATATAAGTTCATTGTGTCTTGGAAGATTAGCAATGTGGTTTAGCAGTTCATTCATTTGCAGTAAATCAGATGTTGCTTGGATAACAAGATTTCATTTTAATCTGTTGCTTATTTAGTTGAATTCACTTTGCGGGAAGTGAGAAATAGCAGTCACTTTTTCAAAGGTGCAACAGTTTTGTCATAGTTTTGGTTGTAGTTTTCATTTGCATATTTTTGCGAAGGTGCCATAAAATGCTACTACATGCAGGCATACATACATTTCCTAAACCCCTTGATAGTTTTTCATCATACTTGGCATAAATGATTATGAAGCTAAGACAATTGAATCCATGACATGTTCATTCACTCATTTTGCCTTGGGGTCAAGGTCACAGTCACAGAAAATTTATGTTAAGGTTTTGGTAAAACTTGTTTTCTTTTGCTTATATTTCCTTAATTTGATGGATTTTCTTTTTACTGGGATGTATCAATATGAGCTAAGACAAATCATCCAGTCCTTTGACCTTGGGGTCCAGGCAATAGTCATAGGAAATTTGCATTAAGGGTTTTGGTTTAAAGAGATTTTATTTGCTTTTATTTTGTAAACTCATTGATGGAATTTGTTCATAATTGGCATAACTATTATGGAGCTAATACAGTTCATTCTGTAACATGCACTCTCCCCATATGACCTTAGAATCAAGGACAGATATTTTACAACAGTACTTTAATATTGAAATTGACATACATGTCCTGCGCATTTTGTTTGTTTGTTTTTTTTTTTCAGATGAAATTTTTATATACAATATAAAACATGAATGCTATAGTTTTAAAAAGTTCTTTTGTCATATACCATAGATTCATTCATTTTTGTGTGGGATATACATTTTCATGGATATAGAGGTGAAACAAAAACTTTCTTGGTTCTTAAATTTGTGGTCTAAGAGGAAGTGGTCCAGTTGTTTTTGCAGAAGGATAGTTGTTCATTTAGTTTTAAATTCATTGTTTGTTGTAGTGATAAAATCCATGAAAAGTTGTGTCCCACAAAAAAATAGTAAATTCACATTATGCAACAGGTTCCATGTCATGGTTTATAGCTAATAATTCTGAATTTGAGTTGATGCTTCTTTCATTTAAACTTGCAAATCAATATGGGGCTTTCCAATTAAATTTACTTGCTTTCATTAATGTTAATTAAGCAGTCTAATGACTGCACTGTGTGTTCTTTACTGACCATTAGGAAAATTAAACTGGATGATAGCATTTTTCAGAGATCTAAAATAAAATGGTGGCAACATTAAACACTAAAATAATTATATAATTATGAGATTATGCCCAAATAGGCATTAAACTTTTTTTGACAAAGAGTTGAATGTTTTTCTCAAGGCTAAGACTTGACATGGTTGCATGATGCATATACTATTCTAGCTTTGTAGTTACCATACCTTATCATGTTTCATTCTTTTATTTTGAATTAGTATGTTTTATTAGATCATGCAATACTATGTCTTATATGCTAAAAAAGCATATAAGCACATATTTTAACAAGAAGGTTACAGTTTGTTAAAGTTCCATTAGTTTTTTTGACCATTTATGATATTTAACCATTTTAGGAATGATACAAGGTGTTATTCATGTGACAGTTGTGATTTGCCATCTGCACTCTTGAAATGAATGTTGTTTCAGTTGTCTTCCATTCACTGTAGCTGGAATGTAGTTAATGGACCCTTTGTGTAAAGTGGAATTTAGGACAAAATTCTTCTATTATAGTACAAGTTACATGAGTCACGTATGTGCACTTCACTCATTTTAAATTAAATATAAATTGATCTTTTAAAATTTAACACTAATTCTCTTTAAACCAAGTATGTTCAATCCTGATTATTAAATGCTCATCACCTTAACTGTCACCAAGAAACTTCTAGACAATAATTATCTATTGCTATGGAATTTTACAATGGTGGCTATGTAGTAAACTTTGGTCAAAATAAAAGCGTGTCAAGTGGAATCTTCACAATTTATGGTAGGCCCCCTAATACGAATTTGTTTATCAATATGCATAGCTTTCCTTGTGAGATCACAGTATACAACATTCAATCCAGATTGTACTGGATCACACCTTTA
>QKMX01369516.1:13317-24418 GCA_003401595.1 Venustaconcha ellipsiformis | reverse complement strand
ACAAACCCCAATATGCAATGGCAGATCAGGGTCTTTGCAGGACAAACCCCAATATGCAATGGCAGATCAGGGTCTTTGCTGTTTGCAACTGGACCCAACTTATAAATATGCATGAATGGTAGCCTTTGCCAGATGAATTAAAAACCAATCAAAATATATAGATTAATCCGAATGATCATACACCGCACATAAAATTCACACAATAAATGAAAAAAGACAATCAGTATTCCCACTAACTGCTTGCATCCTGGATTTTTGAAAACATTAGGTCACAAAATGGGAGTACAACACAATCATTGGGGGTGCACAGAATAAAAAAAATTAAATTGTAACAATGGGGTCAAAACCATTAACTGCTCTTTAATAAAGAGCACAAGTTACTAAAGGAACTCAGAAATAAAGTGATGCCATTCCCGCTAAAAATCAAGAAAACCATTGGAGGCAGCAGCATTTAATGGCTAAATGTTTCATAATTGCATTCAGAGTAACTGTCAATAAATTGCTTTGTCCTACAAAGTTTGTTTTTCTGTATGTAACATTATTCTACCTGATTTCAACAAACTTTGTGTGTATGTAAAAACAATGTACTTTACATCACTGCTTTTTATTGGCATTTAGTCTGGTTCCCTTCTTTGTAAACTACCTGTGTTGCATTCCACTATACTTATGAAGCAGGGAACCAGACTAGACGCTGATTCAAAACTAGCCAAACAAAATTCCTTTTTTTCAAAAACTTGGGACATTTTGTGAAATATTTTGAGGTCTTAAAGAGCTCACCATTACCGATTATTGCTGTCTCACCTCTGTGTGCATGGGTTCAAGTCTCGGGCTCAGCCAATGTGGACAATTTGGCACTATAGAAACATTATGGGCATTCTTGATATTTGAACCGTTTTACAATTTTATGTATACATGTTGAACATTTTTTTAAAAAATGCATTCTTATATTCTGTAATATTTGCTTTAATTCGTGGTCTGATATTTTATGCCAGGGAGGTGATATGTCCAAAGAATCCTCGGATGATATGTCCAAGGAATCCTGAGACAATATGTCAGAGGAAAAGTCAGAATGCTTGTAAAACCATGGACATATCTGAGGATTCCTAGGAAACCTCGGAATACTGGTTACAAAAAAGCTTGAAGTCCAAGGTCAACCTTGGACGTTTGAGAATAAAAACCTTGGACAATGTTATAAAAAAATTTTGTCCTTGGACTATCACCTCAGAAAGTCAGCAACCAATACTCCGAGTTGTTTCCTAGGAGCGTTTGTCCATGGTTTCCTAGAAAACCTCGGAATGTGTACAGGCGGGCAACAGATAAAGTTGAGGTCACACATTAATAAACTTGTCTGCAACATTAATGGTCACAATATAAGCATATAATTCAATCATTCAAGTTTTATCTAAACTGGACTAGAAATATGACCACCAAAGTGCAATCAGATGCAACTGATTTAGTCAATGCATCAGTCTTCAATTTCAGTATGCACATTTCAAGCCAATGTACATGCCATGTGCTTTTAATGCAGGATTCAAATACACTTTTCTAATGCAAATGGGAATCCTAATACTACTGCAGGGGGGTTCATAGGCTCAGTCAATGCCATGTAAAATTTTAATGAATGCATTTTAAGTAAAAAATAAAACTCTTAAGCAGGTCTGAAGATTCCTTATCACAAATACCCCTCAAATGCCCCATGCTGCCTAAGACAATGACTGAAGTCGAAGCTTGCAATCTGTCACATATTATGGAATCTGTCACATATAAAATCTGTCACATATATTATGGAATCTGTCACATTATCGAATCTGTCACATATTATGGAATCTGTCAAATATATTATGCAGCATGTCACATATGTTATGGAATATATCACATATTATTCACTCTATCACATATATTATTCAATATGTCAGAGTTATTATCGAACCTGCAAAATATATTAAGCAGTCTGTCACATATATTATGCAGTTTGTTATATATAATCTGTCATATATTATGGAACCTGTCACATATATTATTCAATGTCACACATATTACACAATCTGTTACATGTGTCTTTCTACCATGGCTGCACATAAATTGCTTTGTAAACAAATATTAAAGAAATGTGACTGAATTTAGCTCTTTGTACAGTTGAGCTTCTGACATCTTTCCAATATCACCCAAGGTGGAAATGAAATACAACATCCTCTTGTAGATGGTTACCATTTAAACTAGCAAAAATACCAATAATGATAAAATCCCACCCAGACCTTTGGGCAAAATGGTGACAGATTGACAGACTCATGTTAAGGGCATCACAACTGTCTCCAATGCTTTTGAAAAAATGTGACGATAAAAAGGGATAAAGTAAAATGCTGTTGCCAACTATTTGCTGTAATACACATCTGCCCTCAATGCAGAAAAAGTCTAAAATTACACATATACCCTCAATGTAAAAAACAGTCCGAAATTACACATATCCCCTCAATGAAGAAAAACAGTCTGAAATTACACATATACCCTCAATGTAGAAAAACAGTCCGAAATTACACATATCCCCTCAATGAAGAAAAACAGTCTGAAATACACATATGCTCTCAATGTAGAAAAAGTCTGAAATACCATTATGCCTCAATGTAGAAAAACAGTATGAAATACACATATCCCCTCAATGTAGAAAAACAGTCTGAAAAAAGCTCAACTTAAAATACACAAAAGTCTAATCAGGTCATGTATGTGCATAAACATATATACCAAACTTAATTTGCCTCAAGTTTAGTAGTTTTTGCAGCATTAAGCTAACAGATTTGTAATGACAAAAACAACACAAAAAACACAAATCCCTTCTATGTCTATTTAAAGGATGATTTAGATTTAAGAACTTAAGTTATCTACAGATGGACAATAACGTCTAAATTTCATTATCCTAAACTGTAAAACATTTTTTTTAAATTATGCTAATAAAGCCCCCCAATCCCAAAGTTTATAAAGATATAAAAATTCAAAAATACTTCAATATGAAAATCTAACCAGGTCATCTACATGCATCTATGGAGAGAAACATGCTAATCAAATTTCATGTGTCTATGTTAAGTGGCTTTTGTGTTAAGTGTGCTCACTAGATTTTGTATTTGTTAGACATGTATGCCCCTACTTCTGTCAAATATTTACTCAGTACCATGAAACTATAATCAATTCATGCACATAATGGGCCCAGGAGGATGAGTGGTCTAAAGCAATCACCTTTATGATTACCCAAAACATTTCACCTCTGTCCACGTCACATCAACTCGCAGCTTGACTAACATGTTTAAGTGAGAAAGCTTACCTGTAGCTTTCTGTGGGCCAGTAGTTCCTAACATCTTCCCAGGGTCTTCCTGGGTTCTTTTTCCACCAAACATACTGACCACCATGAATAGATTATCATGTACTGACAAATGGCATTAAATCCCACAAAACCAAACCATATATGCACACAAGCATGCCTTCTCAATTTATTTTGTTTGTATCAAGTGGTTTTAGCATATCTGTGGTAGCAATGTTTTCCCCCAAAACAATCTAAATCAGATATGGGAAAAAACTGCTTTAGTGCCAGGCAGTTAAAATCTGATCATCTACATATAAACATACCCACCAAATTTCATTTATGTGTAAAGTAGTTTTTGCCCAATTTGCTTGCTTCATTGGACAGACAGGATCAAATACAATGCCTTTGTTGCATGTAGTAGTGGCATACAAAACACAAGGATCAAACTTTTACCAAATTACTTAAAAAAAATATAAGAAAGTACAACTTACAATAGGAAAAAGCTATTATACAGGTGATTTCATGACAAGCAGTACCACAACAGTGAAACAATTTGATTCTAAAAAAGTTTAAACATATTATGATGTTCATATTTTGCTTGCATTTAAAAATTTGTCAGAAAATACTAATGAGAACAACCATCTATATTTATAGTCTGATGTGTGATGAGAATTGTAGGTGGTATTAAATTTTTGTAAATGTGATGGTAGATATATATAAGCATTTCAGTTTTGTGCTAGGAGTATTGCCAGTAAAAAAAAAACGTGTTGAAATGTATTGCAATACAGCATGTTTGTTTTGCAATATCTATCACAATGTATTGGTCATTGACATTCATGATTCTAATGTTGATTTTGATGATTTTGTACTGTAATAATGAGCAATTTGCTTGCTAGTAAAAACACATGAATAAGAAAATAAAATTATACTGCTTATTATTTCACCAAAACACCCACAAAATATAAAAACTTTATTGATTCAGCCAACAATAGACACATCAACATAAGTGATAACTTCTATGAACAGGAAAGGTTTGAAGTATTATTTAGCTGAAATGTATCTTTGGTTGAAATAACAAACTATAAAGCAATATAAAGTGCTCTGATAGATCACGTCTTCATAAGTTATAGTCCAGTCTGTGATGATGATTCTAATAACACACAACCAAATAACACCCTGTGATCTTGACCAAAACCTTGAAACCACCAATCTGCTAGGGACATTTCATCTCCTGTACAAAACTTGTGTGTTAAATCTGATAATAATCCATTTATGAAAACATAAGATAACGGCCATTTCATAAAGCCCTTAACAATTCACCTTATTATCTTGACCTTTGATCTTTGACCATGATCCATCATCCCAAATGATTCTCCATGGATGGACCTGACTCTGATTCACATGTCCGGTAACAATTTGTATGTGGTAATTAAGAAATATTTTAAAATCCAAAGTTTGTAACCACTGACCACCCAGCTAAATTTCAAAAGCTTGAAACTGATAACCCAACCATTTTATTCCTTGGCATTCAGACTGCAGAAATATTCATCTAAATTCACTCTGATCCATTTATGGCCAAAGCCCAATGATAATCCAATATATACTGACAATAGGCCTTTAAAAATATCTTTATATTTTTACATATTTTTTTTATTTTTTATATCTTTTTATTTTTATAAAAATTTTTATAATTTATTATAAATTGCCTTTAAAAATATCTTCTAAACATCAAGATGAGTGAAATGTACAGACACATGGATCAAAATCTAAACTCTGACAGGCAAACAACTGTCTTAGAAAAAGTTCTTTAATGTCCTTATCCAGAGCAAACCAATGTTTTATGTCCATCAGCTCACATACCAACCCTGGCTCTTATATGAACAAAAAGATCAGCTTGAGACGCACCATCAAGTTAAAAATGTATTCTTACTATTAGAGAGTGTTAGTAACAGAATGTAGAAACACAACATTGTGTTTTGTATTCTCTTACACACATAAATAAGATTCCAAAAAAGTGGTAATGAGGATGAGCACGGTTTGACTCAATGCAATTTTTTATTCAGATTTCCATAGTGCAAATTGATTCTTGCTATGGCTCAGCCTCTACCACATTTTCTACCTTTGAAAATTAGTACAGACATCACGTACTAAAGTCATCTACTAAAAGACCAGACTGTTGTGTACTGCAAGATTGGAAAGTTTACCTTCTCTGTTTGTGACCTACCCTGTAGTTAAGCAGATGAAGATTTTTTCCTGCATCTACAATGCTATCTATTAGATTCCAGGTATTCTTTTCTTCACAATCCATCTCACAAACTTTTTCTGGAATTTGGGTTGACACTGGTTCTGCAACACTAGTCACTACTGGTGTTGGTCTGGAGGTAGACATATTAGACATGCTACCAAATGAGTCATGTCTACAAATAGGGACTGACACATATTTTGCATCACATGGCACATAAATGGATCCATCCTTTAAAGTCTCTTCCCCAATGAATGCAGATGAATTTTTTTCTGAGAAAACACAGGATCTATCCTCTTGTGGAGAAAGCCCTGGTTCTGTTTTTATCACAACTCCATCAAACCGGTTCTCCTTCATTATGCATCCACTGTCCTTTCCATCAGTCTTTTCAATCTTTTTTGCCACAAGGGATATTGCATGTTTCACTGAGTTTGGTTGGCGGCCAATTCTGCTACCTGTGGAAAAGGGAAAAAAAAAGGAAATTTTTTGTTTAGGCTACATAGACAACTACACTTCATGACTTTTGACCTTTGACCATTTGGCTGATAAAATCTCTTGAATTTATGATTTTTCAAAAGTGAACCTAAAAGTAAAATCAAAGAATAAAATTTAGTGATTTGTTTTCATTCCTAGAATTGTGTGGTCACTTAAGTTCACAATAATGAAATCTGATTATGAGCTTTAAGGCAGAACTGTAAAGTTACTGAGCAGACATCGAAAGGAAACAAGGTTCATTCCTTCATCTCATTCAAGGTAAAGTGCAAAACAGTTTTAAAATTTATCAGCGATTATCATGATGAAGATAAAATCTTGAAGGTGATACACGAAATGCCATCAAACTGGACAAGGATAAGTGTATCGTAGTTTTACTGTGTTCCTCAAACAGATTTTTATATCAATCAGAAACAACAGAAACTTTAAAAGATATTAATCGTGACCTTGTGGATAAGACCTCAAAAGCATAATGAAATTAATCTTCAAGTAACAACGTAAAAATATATCAAACTTCATCCAGTTAGAAAGCAGATGGGAAAATGTCACTCAAATCTAAGATAGTGAGATGTACCCTGACCTTAAAAACTGGACCACCAATGTGGTAAACAACATACTGTTTAGTCACATTATATAAGTTACATTAAATTTCATCACTTCTTCTCAAATGTCTCTAAATTTATAGAGTGAAAAGGTGTAATGGAAACTTTTGACATAGAACATCAAAACAGCGACCTTGAAGATGTGGCCTTGAAAACAAATTCTTACTGATGACATATATAAATATATCACTTCTAAACAACATTCCTTAGCCCTGAACAGCTCTAAATTTGAAGAGCAGAATGGAAAGCTTGATGCAAAACAATCAGACCCATGACCATGACCTTGACCTTAGAATAGTTTTTGTTGTTGTGGGTCTTTAATGCACATTGTTCTTTTTGGAAACCCTCTGATCATTAGCCTGATGCGGTACTAAGTGGGTTTCACACCAAGTTTCACTTAAGGACAGCACCTACAAAGTGGTATGCACACAACTTATAGTCATGATGTACAAATATACCAATTTTCATCTCTTAATCTCAAACAGTTTAAAGTTGTATAGTAGAAAGGAAAATTATCCTCAAAATACAAAGGATATAAATTCATAAGTCACATGTGTAAAGGGTTGTAGTGCTTGTGGGAATCAGAATGAAGCATGCAGATGGTGTACCCATTCAATGTACAGAATACTCTATTATCCTTATGGTCAAAACAAACGTGCTGCTGACAATTATGGCCATTACACTACACCGACATTGTTAGTGCCCTATCTGGATTAAAGATAACATTAAATCTATACACACATAGCTTTATTGAGCAAAATGTTGAGGAAAACAACATTTAATCTACAAAATTCACTAAATTTTGTCCAGGCTCAAATTCAAAAACAAAATTATATTTTGTAAAACTTTTTCTTAGAGTCACATTTACCTTTAACCTTGGCCCCAAAATTAATAAGCATCTTTACGTTTGACCCCAAAATCAAGACCTCTTTCATATCTTACATGCAATTCCTCCACAAACTTTGGTCAAAATTTCAACTTATATGCAAAAAACACTTTCCTTTTTTTCAGTTGCTGACCTTGCTTTTTGATCCTTTGACTCCAAAATCAATAGACCTATTTAACTTTGACCCCAAAATCAAAGGCCTTTTTCATTTGACTCCAAACTCAACAGACCTTTTTCTTTCATGCAATGTATAAGCCATACACAAACATAAGCTAACACACTGAGCGGATGTATGAAAACTTTCTGCCACAGCAAGTGACCTTGGCTTTGAACCCACTGACTCCATAATCAACAGATACTACTTTACTCCAAATGCAAGCCACCTATAATGTTTAGTGCAAGTCTGAGATGCAGAACTAAAGTTACTGATCGAAAATCATTTCTTCTTCTTCAAGCCACAATAACCTTAACCTTTGAACTTTAAAATCACAACTCTTCCCACCTCATGTGTAAGCCAAAGTTTGGTAATGGTAAATGGTGGAGTACACAGAAGTGTGGAAATGAAATAAGCAACAGATGGCCAGCTATTATACCATAATATGCTCTAAGCCCTATGGTGAACACAAAAAAAGAAGTTCCAAATAATTTCCTTTATAAGCAAGTGTCCCTTAAATTAACAAGTTTGCTGAGAAAGGTTTCACTGTACTGCAGGTAAAAAAATTAATGCAAATTAACACCAACTGGTCTTGTTTTTAGGACTTTTATTTACCTGACTACTGTACTTACATTACACCAAAGCCTGGACAACTGATTTCTGTCAAACTCTGATTTAAAAAATGGGGTCAATTCTATGTTTGTTATGAGCATGGTACACACTGAATAAATGCTGCTTAACTTCATACAGAATTGACATGGTCAGCAGTAATGGACTTGGTCAGCAGTAATCAATAGTTACCTTCTGTAGACATGCCAACTTCCAGACATTTCCTGTATCTGCAAGATTTACATATATTTCTGGTCAATGTGTTGATTTCGCAGCTTCCTTTCTTTACACATTGGTAACGTTCTGGTTCCCGCTCTTTGGCCATCCTCCGGAAGAAACCCTGCAAAATTATACAAGCTACAGAATTATTATTGAAACCTTAACCTATGTCAAAATTGCTAATGACATAAAATTTATAATTACACTGGCATAAAAAATTTGCTCCAAGTGAAACGATCTAATACATTATGTTGTTTTGTCTGCCTCATGTTAAATATACTATATATTTAGAGCTGTATCAAAAAGAAGTAATTCAGTATTACACTTCTCAATCTTTTTGGATAGAATAATGCAACCAGGAACTGACACAAAATTGTTCTCTGAAAACCCAAGCTGGATACTATCTGGCACAACAGACAACATATCTATTTTAATAAGTTTGTATTTAGAAATTTGTTTAAAAAATGCAATTGTATACAACATCATTGATTGTTTTATAGTTTGAACAAAAATATGCTTCATGTTCCACTTTTTAAAATTACTCAGTCTTTTGTATATGAACCTAAAATCTTGTGTACAATTAAGCCAAGAATTGTTTGACAGAATACTTTTAATGTTCCCTAGATTTTCATCAAAGATTTATGATAATTACAACTCACTTTAATCTCAATGTAAATAATTGCTTAAAGGCTGTAAACAGATAGGTCCTAAAAAAGCTTTACCTAAAGCTGGTGGAGATGCTAATTTTGCTGGCACTATTATATCACATGCAAACAAAATCAAAGTCAGAGAAACCTTCTGTTATAATTATGGAATGAAAATAAATGTGTGAAACAAAAGCAATGCTTTTCTGAAGTTGGGACATTATAAACAAACATATAAAAAAAATTTATAAGAAGGACATTAATGACTTTTTTTCACTTTGTATGTATGTATAGACTATATTTTCTTTATCTCTGAAATAGTCCAAAATTTGATCTTGTGTTAGCTAGTATTGGAAACAAGACCGAAAGACTATTAAAAGTATGCTAGTGTACAGATGTCAATATATTATTTTTCTTATTTGACAATATGGTTTTAACAATATTGTTATATGCATGTGAAATAGGGATATACAAGCATATTCACACTATTGAAAATGTCCAAATAAGTTCTGTACATATATTCTTTACATGAACAAAAATACTTCAAACATTGCTTTATTAGCAGAGCTGGGTCATTAACCCATTGTAAAGTATATGATGAGATTACCAAGTTTTTTATTAAAGTTATAAAAATGTCACTGTAGTGGCTAAATTTTATGTGCAAGTGGCATCATTTTTATTCTGCATCAACCACGCATTATAATAAGCCTTCTGGTAAGAAGAATGTGGCAATATTACTATCATTCAGGAGTAATGGTTATAATAAGATCTTCATGATGGCTGCCATGGTGGCCATGCTGGACAACAGACTGGCACCATTTTCATTTAGGATCAGCTAGAAGGTCTTTTAGTAAAAACCCCATTTTGATATGACCATTCATTCAGCAGAAGTAGTAATAATAACATGGCAGCCATATTAGACATCAGACTGGCAACATTTTCATTTAAAATTAACTACATATCATAAGAAGTCTTTCAGTGAAAGCCACATATGGATATGACCATTGATTCAGGTAGATTACATTGGCATCAAGTGAAACGATCAAATACTTCATGTTCTGTTTGCCTCATGTTAAATATACTTTATATTTATAGCTGTAACAGAAAGAATTAATTCAGTCTAACTCTTCTGAATCTCTTTAAACAGTATAATACAATGAGGAACTGATAAAAAAAATGTTCATTGAAAACCAAGCAGTATACAGAAAGACACAACAGTCATTACATCTTTTTGAAAAGTTTGTATTATGAAATTTGTTTCAAAAAAATGGGGGCACTATTGACTATACTTTTGTTGAATTTTCAAAAGCGTTCAATTTTATACATCATTGTTTTATAGTCTGAATAAAAATATGTTTCATGTTACACTTTTTAAAATTATCCAGTTTTTGTATATGAAACTAAAATATTGTGTGCAAACCAAGAATTGTTTGACAGAATAATTTTGATGTACACCTGGTATTCACCAAGGATGAATGATAAGTACAACCCTTTTTAATTTCAATTCTCCTTTCCCTTTTACCTTACAACCTTCGCATGTTAATGCACCAAAGTGGAACCCTGAAGATGCTGATCCGCATACAGAACATGGAATGTCGGAAACTCTACTCTCCTTAGCACTGTGATCACCTTCACTCCCTTTAAAGTAAATTTTGCTTCCATAAAGAAAAAAGAAAAGTCGGCAACAAAAAAAAATAAAAGCAAATAACAATACCAAATAAGACAAGATTTTTTTGTAGGCAATGAACTCTAGTGTTTATCATATCAAAATATTCGCAGAGGAATCCTAAGACAAAAATCGTGTTTACGATGCAATGCTGGGGTCAGAGGAGAAACCTGGTTGTGTAAACAATTTGATAGTATCAAATACATAGAGCTGAAACAATATTACAATAAAAAAAAAATACCAATGGAGTCAAATTTTCCATAAAAATTGCTGAAGACTCTCACTAGATTTCATC
>QKMX01369482.1:0-11567 GCA_003401595.1 Venustaconcha ellipsiformis | reverse complement strand
TGAAATTAACACATTGTGATATGAAAAATATGAAACTGCACATACTATAGAAAAACTGTACAGACTATGTGATAAATGTGATCATCTGCCTCAGAGGGGAAGCAATAACAAGATTTCCAAGATCGCAACCAAGTTAGATCAGTATCATTGTCAGTAATGACAAACTGTTCAAGTGAAAACCACATGTTAATATTAGCATTCATTCAGGAGGAGTAGTGATAACAAGACTTTTAAGATGGCCATTATAGCTGCCTTGCTGTATGTCTAGCCAACATCCTTGTCATTTAGAACCAAGACCTTTTTATAAATGTGTGAATCAAGTTTAATGGCAATCCAAGTAGTTTAGCAGCAACAGTATAAAAAACTGGTGCTAACAGCTGGATGATAGCCAAACAAAAGGCAGATGTATGGATGATGGATAACTGCACATTACATACGCCTTCCCAGTCAATGATAAATAAAGCTAATAATGGGAAATCACTAAAACTGAATAGAAGATCAAAAATGGAACATCCCATAGTGCAGTCATTTTCTGGTACATTAGATGTAAAGTTACATGTTAGTAATTTTTGTATGGCAAAATGTGCTGACTTTTTAGAAAAGTCTAGTGCAATGTTGATACTCTGATTTGCTTTATACAAAAGTGAATATAGTTAAGAGTAACCTGTCAACAGATGTCAATAAAGGCCACATATGATTAGGCATCCTTTATGCAGAGATGAAATGTGCACATAAAGGTAAGGTGTTAAGTATTTTTCAATGTGTCTAATACAGAACATGTAACAAACCTATAACTGTCACCACAACATCTTTAAATGCCACCTCCTTGTGAATCTGGACTGTACATCTATACACGCCTCCATCGGTCATTGTTGCATTCTTCACTTGTATCTCCCCAATGAGAGTGTCCATGTTTGCCCCATGTGGAACTCGATATGGCTGAACAATGTATATGTGTGTAGATTTCTTTTAAATATAAAAAACAGAAAGATTACAAATGTACATTAAAAAACAATATATGTACATGAATGTGATAAAAACTAGGCCACTTCAAAATGGGCTTTACTGCTTGTCTTGGACATTCCTCTCAATCCCAAATGTTTTGCTACTAATACTGATCAATTAAAGACATTGGGTTATTGAGAATATTGTCATCTACAACAGTGGTTTTATCGAGTTACATTGTGGGTTTTTTTTGTATTTTTCAAAAGATGTACAGAAAATTATACATGTTTACTGATTAAGGGTAAGTTGACATAAGTCTAATTTATTGCAGTGTGACAGCATTTTTGCCAAATAAACTTAACTGAGGACCTAGGATGATCCTGAAAGTACTATGAACACAAACATGTGTTTTTTAGTTTTGGGTATTAGATAATGATAGTTAACATCCTCAACAGTCTACATTGTGACTTCTAGCAACATGGTGTATTTGATAGTTATAGTTTAACACAGTAAGCAGTCTGCAGGAACAGTGTGAACTCAAGCTGCACCAGTTATTAGATAATAATTGTTTAACATACCGGGTAGAAAGCTGTCTTTTTTGCCATTCCTTGTGCTATAATCTCTCATACTTCAGGAACTTTTATGAACAAAATGTACAACTTTGAAAGAATAAGAAAAAAGACCTGATATTTTTTGCATAAAAAGATAAGCCTGTAAAATGTGAAATGTAGGCCACAGTGACCTTTCTTTGCTGTAGGTGTGTGATCCTAATAAAGATGTATAGTCATATATATATAATTTGATAATTTCTGTGATGAACAGCAAAGAACTTGTACCACAAAAATTAACCAGTAGGTAAAGTACAAAATATAGGTCAAAATAACCTACATTTGTGCTGTGGGTGCAGGACTTGTTCATCAAAATGCATCCCCTCCCCAAGTTTCATGATTCAAGGAATAACAGCATTTATATAATGTTAAAAACCTGAACTAAATGCAAAAGCTTTGCCAGAATATACAACTAATGTAACCAAAATCCCCTCAAGCCCACTTTCCTGAGGAAAGGAGATATAAAACCCACTCCAAACTGTTAAAAGATCAAAAAAGACAGGCTGATGTTTATTAAGGGTGTACCTGATGTATATGCCTGTATCTGTATGGATGCTGACACCAATGGCAGTAAAATATTTTAATAAAACTTCACAAAAGTAACTTTAACGAGATAAATGTTTTTGAATTTTCTAAACTCGGTGGTAAGGCTTATGATCAAACAAGGACTTATCATCAGAGAAATACCATATATAGTATAGTCATTTACAAATTGAGTCCAATTGCAAACTACACCAACCTAGATCTGCTGTAGCATATTATAATGGCAGATCTGAGGATATCCAGTTGGTTAGGAGTAATCGGTATAATAAAACAACAAAGAGACTTATCTGTCAACACATTATGTGATGGCAGATCAGGGTCTATGCTGTTTGCAAATGGACTCATTATACATATATGGCACTAAATTCACCTATCCTAACATAGCATATTTACCTCTAGCTGAAAACTGTTTACATTAAGACAGCTTTATCAATGATAACAAGCTTTCAAACATAAATAACATATAATTTTACAGTTTACAAATATCTTTGTGAAAAAAGAACCATGCAAAAATAAATGGCAATTCAATTATTAGCAAACAGCACAATGCAAATGAAAATTTATACAATGAAAAGTGGTGAAATATATTGACCTGCATAGCTTATATATTAATGAAGGAAAAAATAAAGATATACAAAATACATTTGTGGATTTTATTACACAGAGTGATGCATCAATAATAAACTGTACAAGGAAGATGACACATCAAAATGTACAAATTCAGATTATGCCAAATTTTGAATCTTAAAGTTGTTGCAATTTAGGCAATTTTCCAATGATTCCTTTATTGTGCTTAATTTTTCTTGGCTTGTGATTAGATCATGAAAACAGTAAAACTAACCACATCAAAATTCTCCCTGTATGGTCAATTCATAGGAATGTGGAAGTAAGTCATTATCAGCTTTCAACTTCATCATTACACTGAATAACAGAACACTTCTTACGACTAAAAAGCCATTATGTCAAGTACAGTTCTAATTTTGCCTAAACTTCTGAAAGCTCTAATAAATGGAAGGAAAATATAAATTCCTGAATTCAGTTTTTATTTATTAATAATATAGCTTTGTAGATGACTTATAGACAATGACTGTTGTATCATATGCTAACACGAACAAGTTTTAACTTTTCTGGATCTGAAACTTTTGATTAAAATTGTAAATTACATTATTATTATTATTATTACTGACACTGCTAATTATTGATGTTACAAAAGCCATTATTGGTGTGGTGTTTTACATCACATCAACACAGGAATGTCATAAAGTGAGCTAAAGTTCACCTGCAATTTTTCTAAGTGCAGGCAAACAAAATATTTCATTTAGTTAATATCAACAATTATTTTAAACTATATAATTATATGCATATATGGAACTACTTCCATCTGAAAACATGGTATATCCCGATGTTTTTTAAAATTATGTTTTTCCAACATTTTCCAAGTGAAATTGAGGTTATAACATGAAAAACAGGCTATATTATGTGTCCTCCCACTATGCATGTATAAAGTTTGATCCAAATATACTCAAACATTTTATATATAATTGCAATTTCTGTTATGTTTCACACCTGACCTCTCCCATGAACCCTATGGGAGATGACTAAAATTCATAACCTTACTCTAAAGGTTATTACATGTGCAATCTATGTACTAAGTTTAATCAATTTTTACCTAAGAATTAGGTTTATGGTTGGCCAAATGGATGGATCAATGAACAAAAGATAGCACAATGCCCTCCCACCAACCATTGCATTCAAAATGTTCAGTAATTTGATGCTAGAATAATGAATAAATATGTGTGTCATAAGTGTAATATATAAAACTTGTATAAAAATGTATATATTATATTAAAGGTATATGTCTGTTGAGAGTTTCATTGATTGATGGATTCAATTTGTATTATTGTATCAATTTTTGTTTAAAAGAGTTGTTATCCAGACACCTTTCAGAAAGTGCAAATGACACTGCAATACTGTCCATCCATCCATTCATTACAACACCTCTTCCTAAAGTACTAGGTGAATATCTAAAAAAAACTTCTGCTGACTGAGCATGTTCCTTTTAGAAATTTGTTGTATCATTAATGTATATATTAACAGGTAATGTTAGAAAAACAATCTTACACAAAATGCAGTGTGCAAATATTTACTGGAGAAAATGGAAATGATTTTGAAGCCTGAAATCAAAAGTTCTTTTCTCATGCTCTAGCAAAGTTTTGCACGTAGCAAACAATCTATGTTCCTGTACAAAAAAGCAAGCATGTGTAGACAGAGGCTAGCAGAACAATTGGCAGTAAAACATTATTACCTGTAATGTAACAAACTCACAGCAACTAGTTACAAATTAGTATCATAAAAGTAGATGAGAATGGTGGCAGATTGGTACTAAAATCTACCAACTGTCTGCACACCCACCCACCCCTTCTGCCTGACCATAATTATATATTTAATACATGTGCTTGGACATGAGACTTTCAATTTATTCATTCTATTTTGTGCCATAGTACAATCTTTCAAAGCATTTTTACATGTCTGTGCCACAGTTTGGACACTTGGACAGCATAACCCAAGGTACAACTAATATTAACGGTCAAAAAATACAGACTTCCAAATCATGTGTGAACAATTTTTTTAATTGTCTAAAATAAATAAAAGACTTGGGTTAATGATTTTCTTTAAGCATAAATACACAAAGACAAACTGAGGCATGTTATGTAAAACTAAAGTTAATTTGAAAAAACCATTTGAAATTGTTTCAGTCACTGTAACCTTGACATTTTGACTCCCAAATCAAGTGTTCTGAGGTACAGCAATTGCAAGTCATTCAGGTAACTGTAGGTATGGAGAATTTGAGATTTTGTTCAAAAACCAATTTTCTTCTATTAGTCAGCATAATATGACCTTGACCTTTTTAAGTCCAAATATTACAGGGTTCTTCCCTAATAAAGATGCAAGCTATTCACAAGTTTTTTTATAAAAAAAATTATATATAGTGGAGAACTAAAATTAATGTACAGAACCAAATTAATAACAGATGGAGCAACACACAAAATTGTAACATAATATGCTTCACCTTATGGCTGGCACATAAAAAGGAAAATAATGTGACAATATTTAGGTTTACAGAAAAAAAAACATTTTTATCTGATATCAAAAAAAAAAGAACAAACCTTCAAACTGGCGAAAGATGCATTCTCTACATAGCTGACCAAAAGAAAGTGGTCTCTACAGGCTGTATAATCACAAATCAAGTTTTAGAATGATTAATTATGACACAAGACATGCAAGGTGTTAATAACAGTACAGGCACATTTATTAGAATAGAAGCCACACCAGCAGGTCTGGACTTACCATTGCAAGAGCTGTCAAATTGGTGTTCAAGCCAGTCTGGGAACAGAAGAAGATCAAAGTTCAAGAATAGAAAAGAAAGTGGGGACTTTCTACTGCATATCAATGTGTACATATTTCATATTTATTTATATACAAGTCTGGCCATATTGTCAACAGCAATGTTCCAAAAATAAATCAATAAAATTTCATCTAGTCATGGGCGCCAGCCAAGTTACCTGGTCATCTGCTTTGTGTGTGTATGTCTTTGTGTGTGTATGTGTGTGACACAAAAACACATGAAGGCAACAGGAGAAAACTGCATTGCCCACTGAAAACATCACAACAAAAGATCTTAGATGATTCAGTGGTAGGATCTGAACCTGAACCTGTGAAGTAGGAAGTCTAATAAGATAACCATGCAGCCATCATGGTTCATGGCCTAGACAGATTTCAGATTAAAGATAACCTAGAAGGATGCATGGACATATCCAATTATAATAGTCTGGCCCGCTCTTGGCCCGCTCTAAGAGCCACCTCAGTTAGATAGACACCTTTATAAAACAACCACAAAATGAAGACCTGATAAAACACAATATAAAATCTAACACCTTAAAAGTGTCACCTCTTCATGAGAACCAGTCCCAATGATGGCTCCTTTATACACATTTCAGCTATCCAACTATTGATATTGGAACCAAGGCTTAACAGTAAATCTCAATTTTAAAGTAGTATCTGCTAGACTGTGTATGATCTGAACCAAATAATTAAACATAGTCCCAGATCATACTGTGGTTATGCCATTCGATATGAACTACTAAGGCCCCTGATCAATTCCTTATCATACGAGTATATACAATGAAACTTGTATATGAAGGTCACTCATTGAGCATAATGATGTAAATGATGGAAAGTGGTTATTAATTTCCTTTGTGGGGTGTTCTTTACAAGGTATCTGAAGTAGTTGCTGGAATTTATGGCACTAGTAAAAAGCAAGACTTTTTTGTTTCTTAACTTAATAATTGGGCCTGTAAATCATTAAACTATGCACATGAGTTGTTTAGACTCAGTTGTTCCTTCCAGCCAATTAAAAGTTATGCTACAAAAGTAAAGTTCCTTTTGATTGGCTGAATTTTTCAAACTTGAACTCGATCTCACAAGTTTCATGATTTTAAGCAAGAATCATCATTTTTTTCTGATCCAAATTTTAGGCACATGAAAGTTAACATTAAGCTTTCTTTGATTAATTTGATCATGATACTGAGGCCATATTATCAAGCACACCTTTTATGATTGCAAAAAAAAAACATACCAAAAAAGGCTAGATTCATTCTGATAATCTGCATCATACATCTCATCTGGGTCTTTGCTGTTTACAAATGGACTGTGCTTACATATAAATACAAATAGTATTAATACCTGTGTACATTATTGTAGCATATGTAAATACATAATAGAACCTTAAGAAACCTCAAAACTAGTTGGATAGCATAGTTCAGATGACATGCCTTGTTAAATCAGAAAGTTCCATACATTACAATGAACTGATGATTTCAAAATTATCACATGTATATATTGTATTAATATAGATATCATACAAGATTTCAAACTAATTAATACCCGACTCTGGTCATCCACAACTGTGAAACAATTAAAATGAATATGCTCTTTTTGTGTTCTATTATTTTTGAGGTTCATGATGTACACAGGTATAACAAGAGTGATAAATATTAAGGGTTGAAGATTTGGGGTAAATAATTGATCATATAATTCAGTAATAGAGACTAATTCTAACTAAATGAAATGCACATCTAAGGGTGGAGAAAATTCGGACAAATACTTAATTTGAGATTTTAAATAAGCAAAGTAGATAAGATACAAATGTAAAGAAAAATGTATCCACAAATCATTAACAACATAAACTTCTAATGCAGGCACGATTTGTCAGTGTGGAGTCAAATGTAAGCTCTTGAAAGTCATTGAAAGGATGACAGGATGGGGTGGGATGTCATTCTAATAGGGTTTAGTTTTAAATGAAAGAACATATTTGTAGAAAAGCATAACACAGAGAAAATGAGATAAGGCAAAACTATTTAACATTAAAACTTTAATTACAAATACCTATATCCCTAATATGCCCCCCCCCCATCAATTATTTAATTTAGATGCCATTCTGAGCCCCTTCAAAATTTGGGGGTGTATGTAACTGTTGCATCTTAAGGGTTTTGAATTGGAAGGCACCATCTTTATAGAGGGTTCAAAAGATACAAATTATATACCTTCGATCTGAAGAACACCTTTTGAGCAATGCCAAAATTTGAATAATTACATTAGGTTTTTTTTTCCCTTTGATAAATAAGAGGAATCCATAACATAAATTTATTTTTTTAATATCTTTCATAGGTTCTTGATTTGAGGACAAGACTTCTCTAATAAAGAATTATCATGCTGAACCAATCATCCAGCATGGCCTTTCAGATAAATATACTGTGAAGGGTCTTTGCCTCCAATGAAGCACATAATTCAAATTTAATATTGTCTTCATAACTGGCGATTGTGCAACACTCCTATTTTGAAGAAATTTATTCAATGGCATAAATTATTTACCAGTAATAATTTTCACTTTGATTTCTCCAGGACCCTCAGCAGTTTTACCCCTATCAATACGACTAAAGAAATGCACACTATTGCTAAAATGGCTATTGCACTTGAAGGAATGAACTGTTTCATACTTTTCAGCTGACTTCAGATATGCTCCATAGAAACCATTAGGCAAATTGGATGATTTCTATGATGTTAACTCCTTCTCAAAATTAACCACATCCAGCATCCCAACATGCATTTTGATGGAGCTAGTCACGATCGCACATAAAGCAATCACTGGTACCCACCTGTTCATAATTACCCAAATAAAATGAGCCAGAGTACACATTCACCATCCACAAGTTTTCTGCCAGTGCTTTTAAATGCAGCATTCACTGTTTTCAAGTTGACAATCTTTTTTGAGTGAACCACAGATACATGTACTTTTTTGTGCCAAGAAGAGGTCTGACTCTGCCAATAAATAATTGACATTGACACCATAGCTTATTGCACCATGTGACAACTATTTGATTGTGCTGTGAGTGTGGTACACTGGCAAATGACTTGGTGGTATCTGATCTTGCTGCACAACTGACAAGTGTCCAGTTACAACCCTTAATAGATTTCAAAAACTGTATGATCAAAGTGTTCCTTACATAGCTCATGATAGTAACAGACGATAGTTATAATTATTAGACCATGACGATTTTCGAAACAATGATGGAGAATTTTAAACTTCAGACAATGAGGATGAATTTTTGGACTTTGTAGTAGACGACATCAGGTAGTGAAATACACCAGAAACTTTGAATTTTAAAATATAACGACTTAACTTCAGGTTTGTACACATTTAATACAGTTTCCCCTTGATCGGGTACCTGGGCAACTGATCATTAGAATCAAATGGGTACCTGGTAGACATTTTCTAAAATTTTGACAGCTTTAATCATAAAGAGGTATGTTGGGTTCCAAATTCATGGAATGGGATTAACATGAGCAAAACTGTTCCCTTAGAGTGGAAGCAACTATGATAATTGTGTTTAGATATGGAAAGTTGGTTTAAAGTTTAAAGTATCTGAATGAACTGAATCATTTTTATGCAAATTTTAGCAATATTGTGCTTTTGTTTAGTTAGAAGTAAAAGCAGCAGGGGATCTACAAGAAAGGTATAACAATGCCACTGACACAGCTACAGTCTAAGTTTTGTTGTTTAAATTATGAGAAAGTTCATGGGACTGCAGGCAGAAATATTTTTATGCTTTCAATTTTGTTGTCCAACAAAAATTACATCTACCTTATTAGATGTGTAAGACCATCTCATTGCAATGCCTGTACCAGATGGAACACGGACTTGACAGGTAATATTGAAAGGCTCTCCAATGTACACAATACGAGATGATGCATTCAGTACTGAAATAAATATTTCCCCAGCTGAAAAGAAAGAGACAACAGCTTGAATTAAAGATTCTGATACACTATATCATTGTATAGGGAGTCATTTTCTCGGGAAGTTTTCTTTTGCTATATTCACAATTAAATATTCTGAAAAAAGAAAGTTAAATAATAACTATTTTTTAATACTATCCAAAAAAATGCAGTACTAGAAACTAATGACACAAAAACGGTCAATGATGCCACATAAAAAATATGAGAAATATGACTGCCAAATGTATTGGTTTTTACAAAATAAAATGAGAAATATGACTGCCAAATTTATTGGTTTTTACCACATAAAATGAATGATTTGCCATTGATAAACAAATTCATATTCATGTCAACTCATTTAATTTTGTAGGTATCAATTTTCATGGTTTGGCATAAAAATTACATTTTCCTACTCAAATTCATGAATTAGTGATGACCTATCAACTACACAGAAAGATCATTGTTAATTGGATCATTAAAATTTGTAATTTGTAGCAGCATATAAATGCATAAAAACCTGCACCCCACAAATGTTAGTATTCCACAAACAATTGTATCAGTATTACATGTTTTTGTATCACATTATGACATTACATAAGACATAATTATAAAATGAGACAGAAAAGTTTCTGGACATGGTCTGCACATCCATCCCACCTACCCCAAGCTTAAACAAGGACATTTATTTAGTTTAATTAAAAAATATATGTATGATGAAGAGATATTCCAAATTTGAAGAGGGTCAAACATAAAATCATATTAAAATAAAAGGAAAGTAAAATAAAACTTTGGCATTGAGGTTAATCTACTGTATGGATCAACTTACAAATGGACAAGAATCAAGATGCCAAAGCGATCGTTATGTCAAGCTTCCACCTAGGTGGGCTCCAAAATAAAATTATGTAGTTTTTATGCTTTTGCAAGTCTACATCAATCATTTACTATTATTATACTTGTTAAGCCAATAAAATGATTCCTGAAACTTTTGTTACCACTCTTGCAATCATATTACAGTGGTTGCCCAATATAGTGATAAGAGACCAAGCTGTCTGACATCAAAATAGCATAATTACCACCATAACCCCAATGCAACCATGAGTGGACACAGTATCTATAATGCCACTATTTCATACAGAAGCAATGGCCTCATAATGGGAGGTGTAACAACAAACAAATGAACTCATTCAAAATATATATCCATTTCCTGTTTTTAATATAAAGACATTCTGAGAAACAGGATCAAAATTAACAAGATTTTGCTGTACATCACTGGCTTGAACCATTATATGCCAGCAACTTAGAAAAAAATAAATGAATTTATGTTATTTACACATGCCATTAAAAGACATGGAATTAAAGTTCATTACTAACCACACATATGTGATATGGCATAATTTTTATTCATCTACTAATATAAAGTTTTTCCCAAACCTACAATTTGTACTTAATGCTATGGCTTCCCTCAAGAGACCCTTCTAAAGACAGGTCCCTGCAGATCAAAGACCACACTGCCTAACATTGAAATATTCTATTTGTACCATTCAGTCCACCTCACAAAAGGGCATCACATTTAAAAGGCCACCTTTTTGTTGCAGAAATGTTGGCCTCATAACAAGGGGGGGGGGGAGAAGGGAATGGGGTGAGTAGAGGAACCATTATACATTCTCTTTTGGCCCAAATTGTTTCTGAATTTGTTTTGAGTTTTTGAAGCAGCATGCAAGTGAAGGTTTACATGGGGACTGTTCATAACTTACATGATTAGGTATTAGATTTATTTTCTGCAATAGTCATATACTATTATGCTAAACTCAATGTAATCATGAACATCTAAAATTCTAAAATGTTACCATTTAAATTACTTCAGTAACTGTTTTTCTATCTAAGTTTACTGTATTTCAGCAACCGATTTAGGTGCTACTAGTATTCAAGCTTTACTCTATATCAGTAACTGATGTTCTATCTATTCAAGTTTTATTGTATTTCAGCAACTGATCTATTTAAGCTTTACTGTATTTCAGCAACTGATATTTAAGTTATACTGTTCTTCAGCAACTGACACTTGAGCTAATATCACACTTTACTCTGTTTCAGCAAATGAATGATGTTGGAGCTATTGAAATCTGACTGTTAGATTTCGAC
>QKMX01369479.1:34385-45259 GCA_003401595.1 Venustaconcha ellipsiformis | reverse complement strand
ATGACTCAGCCAGGGTTCAAACCCATGACCTCTGCAATCTACGGCAGATACTCTAACCACTTTGGCCACCGGAGCAGTCCTGTATATTAAAATCCCCCTCAAAAACTAAAAAATATTATTATACAAATATATTTCAAGTCCTAATTACAGATGACATAAGCTTGTTTGTTATGACTATTTGTCANGATATGATGCTGTGGCAGACTTGAACTTCCTCGATTGGTCTATGCTTTGTTTTCAATAGAGTTTGCTACAGGGCAATCTGTACCAATTAGATATAGTTCTATTACTATATACTGACAAGCATTATGTCAATATTATTGGCACCACTGCTGATATTGTGACAAGCTCTTAACGGGATAAAGCTCGTTTTATTCCTAATTTAAGTTGATTGAGAATTTGGGAATTTGTGATATTTTTTTTTTGCATGTGGCATGAATCCATTATCACTATCTAGAGTCAGAAAATTTGTGCCAAATTCATGATGGCTGGTAGTCATATGAATACAGTATACAGAACTTGAGGAGTCTAATAAAACACTTCAAAACAATTTTAAAAATATTCTTATATAATGTGCCCAGATCATATACCCAAAATAAATTCTTGATACTTGCTCTAAGTGACTGTTGATAATAAATGACTAAAAACATGTTCATTTAGAAACATAATTGCTGTAAGGGCAAGCACAAGATGTAATGAATTCATTAAATATGCTGACAATATACTCATTTTAGATCAAAAGATACAATTTATGAAAAAAAATTGCCAATTTTAACATCTGCCATTTTGAAAACTTAGAAAGTAAAAAATTTATAGGAATCTGTTTAAAAATAGAAAAAATATAATGAATCCTTAAAGTATCAAAACTGATAAAAGCTTAACAAACTGGTTAGTCTTATTACTCAAAAACGTGCATGTGAGGGCGACAACATTTTAAATGGCATCTATGGATTACAATTCCACACTGATAGGGTCTTAATTAGACCTCAATATCTTTAACTGGATCTTTCAAATCACTAATTAACTGAAACAGTTTTGATTGTCAAAAGGAACACAATTCTCATTTTCTCAATCAGTGTTGGCAAGAAATTTTAAAGTATTCATTGCCTGGTTCAGTACAGTTTATGTACTTTTTATACAATATTATATCCATGTTTATATTTTTGGTTATTACTTATTACAATCACCATTAATTTTCACAATGGCTTTAAAAACTCACTGCTTGCAAAATTGCTTATATTTGCAACTTCTATGTTTTTCAACATACAGTATTTACATGAGGACAAAAAATTAAGATGTTTAATAATGTAGATATTTGAAGTTGTGTGGTCACAGGAAATAATGTTATTTTTGTTGCTTATTGTTTTCAGAGTACTTGCCACAATGTTTTGACGGTATAGTTATAAATGTACAAGCAGTTTAGTTTTGTAACCACCACCAAGTCTACTTTACCAAAAAGATTCATGAAAGCTCTTTACACTTTTTATTATATTTAATCTTGCATGGTTGATTTTGTGCAACCGGTAGGTACATATGTTCAATCCACATTTCCAAAACGCGCACCTTTATTGGAGCTATTTAAATGTTTTAACTGACATACTCAAGATATTTTTTGATGCAATGAACGAAACTTTAAAAAATCTGAATGCATTTCAAGTTTCATTTACAGTGCTAAAAAATACTTTAAACGCATAGCAGAGGGTGTATGTAAAAATAAATAGTCTTCTTTTATTCCAAGTCAAGAAAAAGAACTCATCTCATACAACTTATGAATATATTATAGACTGACAACCCTGACATAGCCCTACACCTTATCAAAATCATATATAGTTTTGTGTCAGACATATTGAAGCATTGTAAATTCTTTTTTTTTTGTTAAAGTTTCAGATGTTTTCAATTTATCTGATGCAGCTGAAAATGTGTTACGGCTTGACTGAGCAACTTGCTGATTGACAATTAGTCATGAGACTAATTGATGAGTTTTACTGCTTATACCTTCAAAATGTGGGGGAAACATACCTATATATACAGTTATAACTAGCTCTTTAAATAGAGGTAATATTAGTAGTAAACAAAGTATTTTGGTATGCTGGCAGATCGGATGGAGTGTCAACATCAGTTAAAGTCTGGTGTGGATAAGAATGTGTTGGTGAAGAAATGAAAATGATAAGAAGCTGTAGCTGTCCCCACACAGATTACTGGCCAGAAGAGAACACAACCTTACTTTGTGTCTGTCATTGGCTGACAGTATAGAGGCCCTGTGAAATTTACAGAGAGGATTTCTTGGGTCTGCAGCTATGGCTTTGTTTAGTGTCACCAGTGCATGATCAGACTTCTGTTGAGCATGTTGTACCTATGAAATTAATTAAAAATAATAAAATATCTGAAGCAACAGTATTAAAAATCACTAACTGAATGCAAATGAAAGAATGATTGATAAACCAACTGCAGTTTAACAGAACATTAAAGACTATTGTTGAAGTAAAGTGTCGTGCCCTAAAGACACTATGGAACTAGTTGTAATAGACTGACTAGACAGCTGTAATAACAGTTGTCATCTCACTCTTTTTACAACCAAAATGTTAGACTAGTCTGTTTAAATCCACAACCTATTTATATTAAGTGCAACACTCGAACCACTAAAGTCACTATGGCTCTGGAAGACAGTTAAACTGCAATAATTCCACAAAATAGATTTATTTTTTAATGTGAAATGGGTACAAACTTAAGATTTTAGTTTTTACATCAATGGGTACAAACTTAAGATTTCATTTGTTACATGAATGGGTACAAAATTAAGATTTCATTTTTTACATAAAGAAAAATCAAAGTTTTGGTAAATAAAGTTTCTCTAAAAACGCTCATCCGATCAATTCGTTGTTGGAAATATAAGTTTTACCACCTCTTGATCCAGCAATTAAAGAGACAAAAATATTCTGCCTCTGATGTCTAAATACCATCTAAAAAAAGGGAGGACACTCTTGTTAACTCTCTATACACATTCTAAGTGATATATACCAACAAGGACGTTTGCATTTGTGAGATTGATGGAAAGGTTTCCTAAGAATGTAATTGGGTAAAAATTCTCAGCAAAATATAATTTACTTGTAAAATTTGATTTATCCTATGAAAATGTTCCCTGATCACATTATCATTATCATCTAATTTGAGCTAGAAATAGTTCAGATAAATAGAAAGGGTGCACAATTCACTAACCCTGCATGCTAACCTAAGGGTTAAAACCTGTCCTCCAAGTTGAGCCAAATCAAAACCCATTAAAAATTTCAATTTAGAAACAAGGTGAGTATTCTAGGCATGTCCAGGTCAAAGTTGGCCAGCAAGTCTTAGAGATCCTTGTCATGACCTATGGTCATTCTACGATGAGGAATGTGTCTGAAATCATAAATTAATACCACTTAATAGTATCTGAAGCTTTTCTCATAAAACAAAGCCAGATAAAAAGTTAGCTGCCCAAGATCAATGCATTCAAAGGAGCATTCTGTTATCACATCCCCTTGTAGGCTTTTAACTGGAGTCTTCTTTCTTATGAGATTTTATCCATGATTGAAGGTTGAAACTTCTTTCTGGGCAAAGCCAGATGAGAAAAAGCCTCTCTAGGCAGGAATGAAACACCTATAAGTGGCATTGCTTGAGAAAATTACCTTTCTACATAATATTCCTGGAAACATCTAGTTCTATTTCCAGCAGACTTGTATTCTACCAGAACAACATTTCAAGTCTCGTTCTGAATGACTCTTGGAATCATATCAGTTGAAGGAAAGGTGAAGCCCAAATCTCATCCTATCTGACAGTCAAAACTACATTTGTCCAAACTTCCAAGTCTGGGACAGAAGAGATGAAGGTGAGAAGTTTACGATTCCACCTCATTACAAAGAGATCTATCAGATGCCTCTAAAGAGTTCAAATCTGCTGCAAGATTGATGGATAAAGTGACCACTCAGTATGCAGAGGTCTATCCATTTTTAACACAGAATCTGTCAACATATTCAATCTGCCAGATATGTTTCTGATTTGGACCATTAATCTGCGCCAGGAG
The DNA here is from genome assembly GCA_003401595.1 of Venustaconcha ellipsiformis. Lineage (NCBI taxonomy): Eukaryota > Metazoa > Mollusca > Bivalvia > Unionida > Unionidae > Venustaconcha > Venustaconcha ellipsiformis. The sequence continues at coordinate 41,202 of QKMX01369479.1, read as the reverse complement.
GACCAACATAGACACTCCCAGGCTAGGAAGCAGAAGTAAGGTGATTTGGTTCTTCATTTGAGGAATTTGACATCTACAGAGTTCAGACATTGAAAGAATCAGTGTTAATTATAGCCTTCATTTCGAAAAGGTTTATGTAGACAGCTATGTTTTCCAGTTGCTGCTTACCTTGAAATGAGCAGGTAAACCACCACCCCAATAAACTGGCATTTGTACAAACTGTGACACTTGGTTCAGGCTTCTCCAGTACGGTTTCTGTTATGAGCTATTGTTTGTCTTGTCACTGATGGAAGAACTGCAATAACTCAGTCAAGGTCAAGATACTCTTATCCTGGCAACCGTAAAATGTGTATACTATGTCAGCAATGCCATCTGCAGAGAGCACAGGTGGCATATAAGAATCATATCCACCGCTGCATTTAGTAAGCTGGGGACTTGGAGAAACTAACTTCCTATTTGAGATCGACAATCTGTGCAATTTATATTTGAGGGAAATTGCTTATACAACATGGTCAGAAATTCCAAGCCAAATGGATTATGAATTGAGAAGGATAAAATCCAACTTTTCCAATTCGCAAAAAAGCCCAGGTGGGTGAATGGTGAGAGATGAGGTTGTTTATTTTCTATTGTAAACAGACTCTTACCAAGTGTTTCTGAACATCTTGTTGTTTAGATATGCCAAAAGATATGCCAATGAGGAGGGCCTTAACATGAGGCAGTTGACTGTTTCTGTAAATGCACACAGTGCATGCAGTACCAGCATGCATTAAACAATTTTCGTATCAAGTTCTCTAAATATAAGGCTCAAGAATTCCCCAGGTAATAGACCTTGTTTGAAATGGCAATGTTCAACAATAAGGCTGAAACACACATCAGCCAAATCAGAACCAAATCCCATGTCATGTGTTACTGGCCCGAAGGCTGGTGGGGGTGGGGGTGGGAGGCGGAGCAGGCTCCAACTAAGACAAACACTCTAATATAAGTTGTCCTGTTAAGTTCCAAGCTACTATGTGAAGTTTGACAAAATTTGTGAGAACACTCTTCCAACAAAAACAAAAGCAGTACAAAAGATGTGATTAAAAAAAAAAAAGTCAACCACTCTGTTTCACTCCTTCTCCTCATTTGCAACTCCAAAAAGTTATTGGCCTGATGCTGTTTGGATGCATCCAAAAACTATGCATTATCTACCCCTAGCTGACATATTATAATGTTAGCTGATGTCTCTTATCTGTGTGTGTGTGTGTGTGTGTGTGTGCATGCACACCCGTGTGTTTAAAAACAATACATTGCCAACTTCAATGATGATGGAAGATGATTCTAGGGAAGACTCAACCTGTTACATACAAAAGAAAATTCATATGATGCTTCAATTTCATCTTTCTCCCTTTTATCTTGACATTCCATGTAAGGGCAGAAGATCATATCCCATCTGACCAAGACCTACAAATGTTATGTTGTGTTGTAGAAATACATTTCATACAGGTGAGGCAAAAATCATGATTGTTGCATGCCACATCACCTGGTCTTAATCATACAAAGTCCACAAATCTGATTCAAAATCACAAAGATCTTGAAGGATATGACATGGTAATACGGGACAATGTTACTTGTACCTCAGCAAAAGATTAAACTAGTTTATTACTGGTGTCACCTAGCTAGTGTAAGAGGAGGTAATGGGTATGAGTTTCTTCCCTTTTTCTATATGGACTGGACATGACATATAATCTTTTTCATCTTTCTTTATTTGCTGGATCTGAGTGGTAGTGACACTTATGTTCCTAACATTAATGTGATCAAGTTTGAAGGAGATAAACTCAAATATTGCACATACATGTTATGATATTGCAATACTTACAACACCAATATGGCAAAGAAGTGCTGAACTATGTGGATTGATTAGCAAGGCTTTTCTAAAGTGGACTTCGGCTAAACTGAATTTCTCTTGTCTGTAGTAGATCATTCCTACCCCATACCTGTGATGAAAAAAAGACTGAATAAATGTGAAGCCTTTTCCTTCTTCAGCCACAAGTCTCAGATACTTACTGGCAATAAGTAAATAATATAAGCTCATTCAATAATAAATATTTAAATGAATGGCATCAAGTCCTGAGATTTATACCACCCTGTACCCACATGACAAATAAGTATAACAAATACTTCTTTTGTCTGAATATCTACAGAAGACAAACTCTGTGTTTATCCCACCTTTTATTTAGCTAAGAAAAACACTTTTAACATAGGAGCTAACCTAGGATGCAAAACAATCAAATGGATGGAATGACACACACACACACAGATAATGAAGTTACTTCTTAGTTGAGATTTCATCATTATAGGCTTGACAACAGAAATCGACATTCTTTTCCTCAAAGGACCGGAAAGCCATGTGTCCTTATGGCATTGATGTGCACCTTTTGTTGTGTAAAAATTGCTATTTTCAAATTCGCAAAAACCTACTTAATCAAATATGAGTACCATTAGTAAATTCTGAAAAAAATCTTTAAAAGTTTTAGAAAGAAGAAAAAATGTAAAAAAAATTACCAAACTTTACAGAGAGCATATTGGCATAAAAAGCTTTCAAATTTGAATAAATTATGCTTACTTAATATCAAATAAGGCTACTGTTATTAAAATTAATTGCCACATGTACTCTCTTTAAAGCCATCATTTTTTTAAATAGCGAAAATTGACCCACCCCGAGGTACAAGTCTAAGTATTGCAATTTTAAGTGGCAAAAAGGCATAATTTGGGCATTAAAAAGTGTAATCGTGCCAGAATTACAGCACATAAAAAATACATTTATTCTGTGTACTAACCTGGTTCTGCAGGTGGTTAAAATTTTGTCATAAAGGGCAAATTCTATATGGAACAGGACCAAAATACAAAACATAAAATATACTGAAAAATTATTTATATTCAGCACTCTAGTATACATGTGTAACTTTCAGTGAATGGCTGTAAACTGGATTTTTTCAATGATCATGGTCAGGTTGTGCTCAGAGTGCTGTATTACATTCCTTTCATATTCTTCTTTTAAAATCGTAAAGCGCTGTTGATTTGTAATTTTTTTCAGATTGGCATGTTTTAAAGTTTGAATAGCCCCATCTGCTCTAACATTTCTGTCACATAACATCCACAGCTCATACTATAAAGCATCTTGCTAAATGTCTGGCACCATTTTCTTTAAGAGTATAAACTGGCTAGCTTATCAATATATTGTGTCAGTGAGGAAAAGTTTATATTTGATTGCTGTTGTTGTTATAGGGTTTAATGCCATTTTACAGTACAAACTAGGCTATTCATGGCAGCCAGTATAAATAGTGAAGGAAGAACAAGGGAAAACCCGGAAAGAACCACAACCCACGAGAAACTACTGGCAAGCTTTTCACATACCCACAATGGCCGAGCCTAAGACTTGAACATACACAGAGGTGACATGGCAGTGATCTGTAATGGTGAGTGCTTAAGACCACATGGAGCCCTTGTAGTTTATATTTGAAGAAACCCATCTATTTTATTGGAAATGGGTCATGTACAGTTGTTGTAAACAGCAAAGAAGGAAAGTACTTGTATGCTCTTCTTATGTAGCAATCATCTTATTAAGAATATTCTCACATTTTTATGAAAGAAATTAACGAGATGACAATAAAGATGACAAAAACAACTTTATATTCTAAAACATGATTTTATGAAAAAAGGTAAGATAACTCCAGAAGCATTAAAGTTGGAATCTATGTGAAAATTCAGTTTGTGCCGAGTAGGAATCATCTTATAAGTGTAACATACAACAAAATTATGACCAATCCAAAAGTTATGTTGGAAACCCTAAAGTGTTTGCAGTACACAAAAGAAACATTATTTAAAATATTTTTATGTTCTCATGCAATTATGACAATATTCATTAAACGATACTTGTATCTAGTCATTTAGATTTTTATCCATGAAAATGCTATCAATATATTAAATACTACCAGCTGCAAAGTGAAGTATCTGTCAATGTTGATTACCATGGCCATTTACAAGCAAGTATATTGCTTCCATTTTTGGCCTAACAACATGTATTTGTATTTATATTTATGTTTTACTGTATAAATATAGTAATTGATGCAATAAAACTTTTAACCTAATTTGTATTTTCCTTTTACATAAATTAGATTTAACTCCAAGTGACACTTCCTAAGTTTTCTTCCAGTGCACATGGCCTGATGAGCCCTTGGCTCTTACAACTAGCACTCATGTTGCTTTCAAGCTGACAACCTCTTTGATTGAGCCATGAATTTAAAGTGCTTACTTCCTGTGCATATTTGACAATAAGCTCTTAGCATTACAAGTATCCTCTTTGTTTTCCTTTTGAGTGAGCTGCAAGTTTGATACTTGCTCTGTGGTAAGTACCAGTGGGTTGTTATCTAAACTCCCTGTGAACCTGCTGCACAATTGACAAGTGTTTCAGTTTTTAATAGATTTCACAGGAGGCAAGATCAAAGTGTTCCTTACTGAGCCCAAGCTGAGTCTCTACATAACCAACCACATTACATTGAAAACAAGGAAATGGAGTTGGACCATATTTACCATGACAAGACAACAATGGAGGATTTCAGAACTTTATTAAACAAAGAGAATGAATTCTTGGACTTTGTGACATTGATAAGATAGTGTTAATCACAAAAATGGGGACTTAACTTTAACTATCTATTTGTGGGTTACCATTTTTATTCTAGGACGTGACTTTTAATAAAAAATCTTGGATTTACCATATAAATGGATTTAAAATGTCAACATAATTGATTTAATGCATTTAATTAGGACAAATTGTAAATTGTCAATTTATTTGTGACATATTCCACTCAATAATATAATTTTATTTTACACAGGCTTTGTCTTTAAATTTTTTTTATCTATCCAGTTTGGCTTATTTTTCTTTTTCTCCAAGTGCAACTCTGACTCACTGACAAGTTACTCTTTCAGACAGATCTGACTTAAAAATTCACCCCAACTTGTAGGAAGGTTAAAGAAAAATTGTCTTGTTGCAGCCATAAAAATGGGGATGTTGACTTATAAGCGAGTATATATAGTATTGTTTCAGTTGGTGTTTAACAGCTCTAACAGCACATTATAGCATCTTTAGCATAAAGACATTGCCAATTCTGTACAAATGATGCAGATTTGCCATCAAAAGGGCTCTCAGTAGGATTTATTAGTAGTTTCGAGTTTCTTAACCCCCTTAAGGGCCCAATACAACACAATTTTAAGAACATACTGTTTTTAACATATTTCTTGCTAAAAGATTTACTTAAGTTTCTACCCTTTTCGAAAACAAGAATTTTTACAAGACTTGTTTCCCTTACAAAGACACACGTTGAAGTACAATTTGAGAGAAATCAAATCAACAATATGCAGAAATTAAAATTATCTGCACAAGAATTTTACAAGAGTTGTTTCCCTTACACACTGAAGCACAACTTTGAGAGAAATTAACAATATGCAGAAATTAAAGTTATCTGCACAAGAATTTTACAAGAGTTGTTTCCCTTACTAAGACACGCACTGAAGCACAACTTTGAGAGAAATCAACAATATGCAGAAATTAAAATTATCTGCACTGCTTCTGCATATATTCCCTAAAAGATTAACATGTAACAAAACTCAAATAGTTTGGCAGAGAAACAAATATAATGAGGCAATAAAATTGAAATACTGAGGCAATTTACAATTTACATGTATATTAGGTTTTTCTAACATGGTCATGTTTCCCTACACATAAAATATTATAACTGAAAACTAAAATAGACTAACAATTCTTGATGTTTGATCCGAAATGTGCCTTTGAGAACAAGGTAAATGGAAAATAAAGACCCCTTCACTTCCCAGCACATATCATTTTGAAAGCAGTCACATGTATTTTTATGCCATTGAAGAAGAGAAGCACATGCCTGAAACAAATTAAAAACTTTAAGCAGCCCAACATCTAAGTACCATACCAGAATGTCCGAATACCTGACTTTTCCAAGTATATTTGTTTTGTCTTGATATTTGTATCAGTCAATAATGTTTTACAATTAAATAAATTTTCAAAATTCAAAACTCCTTATAAATTGAGTCTAACTCAAAACACAAATCTGTAACTGCCATCGTATAATGCACTGACAGGTCTAACTATATGTTGTTTGTTCTACTAATTACTCCTAACAAACTATGCACACATGTGAAATGGCAGACCTGGGTCGGGGCAGCTGGACTTGACTTTTAAATGAGTATTGACAGTATTTACCATTAGTAGTCTTTACTTACCATGCATTATAGTGTCTTGGATCAACACGTATGGCATTTCTAAAGCAGGCCATAGCTTTGTCAAGTTCCTCAGTGAAAACATACTCATGTCCCAGGAGGGTGTATGCATATGCAAAATTCGGATTTTCCTGAAAACATAATTTTGGGGCAAAAATAAGTAAGGTAATGGATTGGTTTAGTAATATAAGTAACTTATTTCGTGCTGAGGAATAAAGTGCCTTGCTGACCCTTGTTGTCTTGAGTCAGGCACTCTAACCACTTGACCACCAGACTAAACTCCTCTTCAAATGGAACCAAAATAAATTAATAACTTCTATTTAAAAAAAAAAACAACCAAACCTATGTTTTTGGAGTCTATAAAGCAAATTAATATTTTTTTTTTACTACAGCGGTTGCAGTACATGCTACAGCATAGCAGTTAAGTTGATCAGATCAGTTAAAAAGGTTGTTACTATTTTTGTGGGAGGTGGTGGTTAAACCTGCTTTTACACAACTAAAACCAACACCAGACCCAAGCTACCATATATAT
>QKMX01369477.1:6816-18994 GCA_003401595.1 Venustaconcha ellipsiformis | reverse complement strand
CCTCCACCATTAATACTGGCCGCCTTGTATAGCCTATCGTATGCAACAAAGTTTGCACAATTCACACAATAGCACACCCTGACAACATCTCCGCTTAAGTACTTGTCATATCTATTGACTTTCCCACAAAGTCTCTCAATTCCTCTGCCAATACTTCATGTTTGTCTTGCAGAGAATAAGCTACATTGNTTTCTGATTGGTGGTTATTGTTTAACCTGGAGAGGAACAAGCAGTAATAATAAATGAGAATTCGGTATAACATATTTCAATGTGTAACACACCGGTAACATAGTTTTCAGATCGACCAAAGGAGTCAAGATATGATTCAAAGTGGAAACTAAGTGTGAACGTGGCTATTTAATGATGAGTAAAATACTTCATTATACATGTAGAACATGCCATGCATTTCCTGTGTCACATGCTCATTTCTGATTGGTTACTAAGAAAGATCAGGTGAGTATATGATCGATGATAATGCTAGCTTGGTGAAACAGTGCTTCAGATTGCAAAACTAGTTAAAACATGGACACATTCTCAGTATTTTAGTGGTAGTGCTTTGTAAAGCAGTCAGGATGCAGATGTTTCTGTCAATAGGCAGTAACATGAACAAACAAATCCTCAGACTAATTACACAGATGGTGTTAGTGATGATGTGCCTAAAGATGGTAGCACTGATCTGACAGTCCATCAGGACAAAAAGATACTGTTTCAAATCAGACTGGGTTGGAAAAAAAAACAACCATGGTTGGAAATTAATGAAAAAAATTAGATGCATTGCACTTGGTTGGTAATATATGGAAAAGAAAATTCCTTCACACTTGAAAATAGTAATTTCAGAATATCAATTCTTGACAGACATATTGAATTACCAGCATGTAAGCATGCGATTCAGGATTTGGAACTAGTGAAAATTTGAAAATGCATGCAGGAAATATGTGACACTTTTTTAAAAATATGTAAGTATGAACAGATGAGTAACAAAATTTGCAGTATATGGTTTGATTCTCTAATGGTAAGGGTGTAGAGAAATACTGTTATTAGCAAACACAAGACTTTAATTTTGGTTTTAAGTGTTATACTGTAATGACATTCTTATATCATAATATACAGAACACATATTTATTGTTGTAATGTAATATACAGAACACATGATATTCATTAAGTGTTATAATGTAATATACAGACCACATAATGTGCATTTAATATGCTTATATTTGCTATGGGTCTGTTGAAGCTTTTATTTTTTTACACTATTCTGGGAGTCCCTACTTATCACTATGTTGGGCCTCCTTTTTTGTGAGGCTGGGAGGGAGGCTACATTTACTAAATCCAAAATACAATCCTGCATCATTTTAGATCTGATTTTGACCCAGTTTGCAATGTAGGATTTTATCATTCATATCTCATATGACTTGGATAATGACCCAGATCCACAAATATATTAACGAGGTCATCTTGCATCAGATTTACAGAGTTCTGGAGACCATATTTAGGATCTTTTCTTTTTTTAACCAGACTTTGAATCTAGTTTTGAATCATCAAAATCTCATTTGAGTTGCATATGTAGTGAGATGGATCGATGCATAATATTAATAAGGTTATTATGCATCTGCTTTTCTGGACTTTTTATAGTCTGGAGGCCATATTTTTTGGTCTGATTTTTATTAGATTTTTTAATATAAGCTTACAATTACAACTCTAGTCTTAAACTAAGTAACAAGAAAAGAGCAAAAATCAAAACCTTTTGTAAAATTCAACAAATAATCTATTTCCCTTGAATATATAGTAAAAATTTAAAAAGAATTTTCAGTATTGTGAAATAATCCCAAATAGTCCTGAAGGATTTATCACAAGTCCAAATGCATAAAGTTCCAACTGAATTCCAATTAAATCCTAAAACTGAATGTGTTGATATGCCTGTAGTAGCCTGTGACATTGAGATATGCCAATAGACTTTTGATTGGTCTAATCAAAGATGTTCTTGTCTGAAATCANTATAATTCCAAATTAATGTTCCAGTCCAAGAATATTATAGATGAGCACTTTTTATTTTCATGGAATAATAATTTTAATAAATAATTTAACCTAAATGTATTACTGAACTCAACAGTAAGAATGATTCTGCCATAGATGTTAAATGCAAGAATGAATAATTTTCGAAGTAAACAAGATTATGTATTAAAAAAACATATGACACAAAAATACAGCCATGTTGTAGGTCAGAAGTTCATTTGTAGGAAATTCTAAGTTGTAAACAAATATGTTATTAAAATTATGATAAAGAACATGGGTAACAGGTATAACAGGTTCTTCATGTGGGAATTCCAGTATCCTTGACCCAGATTCAAATAAACATGTTTACCTTTAGTAATAATGATCTTAATATTTAACCCACAATCTTGGAAAAAATATTATGTATTATTTGTTTAAAAAATAAAAACATCATTGTCCCTAGTCAGATACACTCTGAACTTGATTTAGATAAGGTCAAGTTCAAAATACATGCATGACCTAAAATCATGGGGAAAAAAACTAATAAATAAAAATTAAGTATACACAAGTATATCATCAAGTTGTCATTTAAGCTACTTTGCAGTGAGAATTAACCATGCATATTAATGATGTGATCATGCATCTAATTGGCTGAGCCTGTTGCCACTTTATATTTCTGAACCAGTTTATGATCAAGATATCCAGTGAGTTTTATCACTATGAGTCTCCAGACCAAAGAAAAACTATGAAAGAGAGAAAGAGAAGTTGAGATGGTGCTTGGAGACTGATGTCACAAATGGATGAATTATTTGAATGCAAAGTCTTTAATTGTATGTGCTTAATATTTGACTATGGTAGATATACTTGAAAGAAAAGACCAGTCAGAAACCTCAATTTTTGAATTTTATTATGAGGATTAGCATATGAATATAATCTAAACTGTTCCTTCTTTTTACAGAGAAGACTGGAAGCCAGTTTTAACTATTAATTCTATAATATATGGTTTACAGTATTTATTTTTGGTAAGTATTTCATGTAAATTGTAAATGAAAATGTTTTGAGTAAAGAAATATTAATGCTGAAAGACATATCAAAGACAGAAACATTAAATTGCATGCAACAATTACCATATTTTGAAACAGGTGCCCCTTGTTCTCCAAAACAGTCTATTTGAAGGCTCACTTACTGTATCTTGGTATGTATAACATCCACTTTACCTACATAGTTTTTATATCTGCAGGAGGGTGTGTGCATTTTTGGTTCATAGAACAGAAAAGAAAAAGATTATTCTTCTTCAGTTGATGTGATGAGAGGATAATGTTGCTCCCTGTGAAAAAATAAACTCATTACATTGTAAATGCATGTAGTTTTTTTTTAAGAAAGAAATATTGCTTTTATTTCCTGTACTTTGATTGTTTATGCTAATAAGGTCATTTAACATCATTGCTTAGATTTTGTTCTGTTTCTCAGCCAGAAATACCCATGAGAAACTTTTAACATGTTCATCTGCTCTGCGATGGTTACTATCAAGCTGTGCAAAATACTGCCTAATGGTAATATTGATATATATCATGACACAAATGAATAAGTTACTGTATCAGATATGTAATTAATTTATCTTCTAAATTAAATTTGGTTCTTTGTTTTATTTCTCATCTTAAATCACAGTGGTTGATACTTCTTTGTGACTACACAGTAATCAGCTTCATTTACTTCCACTAGTGTTTTTCAAGGTAGTCTGTGCTTGTTAAAACATTGACATGCCAAACTTAATTATGATGCATTGTTATGGTAAATTTTAGTTTGGACTCTGAGGTATATTTCAGAGATGTCATAATTTATTAATTGCAAATACGTCTAAATACAAGACCTGAACTTTCACATGACAGCTTGTACTCAATCTAGAATCTGGATGAATACACTCTATTATCAAGACAGGCAACATAAGACAGTTAAATGCTGTGAACTATATAGAGTGGCAGAATGTCATTTCATGATGTAAATAGAATGAAATCCTCAAGTTCAGAAATGTAGGAAATCTAGTGTGTTAAATGGCAATTTTGACATCTTATTCTGGGATAAAAATGGAGGTGCTTGTTATACACATGAAAATACAGTAATTAATTTGTATATTTGCCCATAATAAAACTAATTATTTGTATAGACTTAGTGCAACAGCAGTATACAGATATTTTGTCAACATTTTCTGTAGTAATTTTTATTCATCCATCTGTATACCATGTGACTATTTAAAAATAATAATACACAACCAGAGAAATGGAATTTTTGGAAAAACTCCCATATGTACAAATATATGTAGATAATATACTGTATATACTCATCAGAGTGAAAACAACAAAGATCCTGATCTGACATATTACACTGTGTCTGCAGATCAGGGTCATTTTTGTTTGTTCTACTGATTACTCTTAACAAGCTGTACAGACCTAGATCTGCTAGCACATTATGTTACGTAAGATCTGGGTCTATGCAGTTGGACTTGACTGGCAGTAGAGTACACATGGTAACTAATTTTCACAAATCCTGAACACATCTCAATCCAACTTTGATTTCTTATGTCATTTCATAACATTTATTCAAACATCATATTCTGAATGAAGTTCTATATATATTTTTTATTTTGTATAGTTTGTGCAAGTTTTCCATGTGTACATGCTGTCCTCTTTGTTGCAGTGTTTTGTGTAGGGTAGATATTTGAAAAAGACAACTCTCTTCATATGCTTGATATATCAAAATATCTATGTTTATATATTCACACAAATATACTATTCAGAGATAAAATTGTTTTGAGGAACCCATGTCCTCAAAAACATGAGATTCTTGGTGTTAATTTTTAATTTCTTACTCAATCAGGAACCAAACCCAGAAGATCCACTGAACAAAGAAGCGGCTGAGATACTTCAGAACAACAGGCGACTTTTTGAACAGAATGTGTCTAAATCCATGAGAGGGGGCTACATTGGATCAGTGTATTTTGATAGATGTTTGAAATAACAATTACTGATTCTTGGGAGGACAAATTAATTAACATTGTTAAGTGTATGTATGGATGTTGCTAGCAGTCATATCAGGCATTTACACCAAGTCTATAAATATGTTCTATTTGAAATGGGCTACGTTTTAGCAGGTTCTTGTCAGAATGTCAATAATGATAATAAAAATGTTTAGTCTCGGTGTCATTAGCTAAAAGCATGTACTGGCAGCTTGTTTCACAGTTGTTGATAAAATCTGATGCTAGAAGTTATTGAACCCAGTCAACATATCCTACAGAATATTTATAGTGAATTTGCTATCAATATCTAATTGTTCATAACCACACTAAGTACAGCAAATGTATAACTTATGTTGTATAACTTCTTATCCTGGTATTTATTATCATGGATGCATGAAATATTACTAATTTTCTCTCATCATTTTCCAGATTTTATCTGTTATATACAGACTACAGAAAAAAACATAAAATTATTTGTATGTGTAATTCTGGGCAATAATAAAACATTTTCAAATAATATTAAAAATAATACAAGCAAAATGATATCCTCAGTATGTATGACAGCTATATGCTAAGTATTCTTCATGATCTTTCCGTCAAACAGTACTTTTATTCCATTCTGAAATAACAGATTCATTACATACTTTGGTTAAATGTCAGTGGCAAATGCCAAAATATACTTTGGCCATGTACAGTTAGGTGCATTGGATGTTACAGAAGGAAGTTCATAGAGAATGAGTTTATGCATTTGAGCCATCCTTAATCAATCTGTTAAAGAGTAAAAATTGTAGCATTTAAATCTGTGCCTACAAGGTTATTTCAGCTTCTGATCTAGGAAAAGTGTTCTTGAAAAGTGAGTGTTTTACATTGTGTCTCTGTGTGCCGTGTGTGTATGCTTCTAAGATTGATAGACACAATTATGAATATACTAAGCAATTGACATGTTGTGACTATGAAATGATCAGTTCATGTTGCATTGAATAGCAGTGTGTGTGTATGTATGTGCACATGTGTGTGCTTTGGTGAGTGAGATATCCCCAGTAGCAACCTCCCATCTTGTCACACATCAGTTCAAAAAGTATTTAAATTTGTTCTGCATCAAACAAAAATCTGTAGTCTGTATTCAAGAAAATTGTAGGTTCCCCCTGTAAATAATACTCTGGAAACTATTGGCATTATATGGGTCAAAGTAATAATTGTGATTGCAACACATAAATAGTACAATATATATATGCTTTTTCAAACTTCATCAAATAAGTTTCAACAAATTTTACAAGTTAACATTTTTGCATTGGCTTTCTTGTAAAGGATGAATTCTGCAGCCTGACAAATATTTGTTATATGCAGTTTAGTTGATCATATTTTACAGTTGATTTTCAAAAATAGATTACAACTGAAAGAAAATTTTTGGGCTGTAAATAAAATTATGTTTAGTACTAGCTAAAATATGACTGAAACTCAAAAAGAAACCCTGAAAAGTTAGAATAAGTTAGACTTTTTTTTTTAGTTCATTTGTGTTTGAAATGCCCAGGAATTTTCTTATGTTATATTGTATTTGAGAGGAGAAAACTTCTACACATCAGATTGACTTGTGTTTCAGTAAATAGATCATAAGTGGTCTCGTGACTTTTTGCATGCTTTTCCAATCAGTTTTGTATTTTATTTTACTACTAGTAATACTACTGGTCAGTTCATTTTAAAGTGTCAGAAGAGGTGGCCTGAACCGACCAGTAGCCTTATGGAAGTTCATCTTCTCTGTCCATATATTTATTATAGGAATGCAAAGTACAGAATGCGCAAAGGGCACCCTTTGAATTCCTCTCATAGGGTACTAGGTTCACTAAGCAAAACTAGCTTAACACAAAATTGCAAAATTTAAGTAAATTAAATATGTGGCAAACGTTTCTTTTCATTTTTCTTTTTCATCACAACTGTCAGCAAAGATGGAGCAGTGGAAGTCACCACTATGCTTTTTCTGCATTAAGGCTGGAGAATTGTCTGATTTAGATGTTAATTCCAATTCTTTTGAATCTGTTTTCCTTTGTCAGAGAAGAGCAGATCAAACTGACAGTTGAACTTAATAATGATGGAAAATTTTAACTGACCTGGTCATAAAACTAAGTGAGCTTATGGCATGGCAATGGTCCATAGTCAATCATTCAACAATAACTGTTGATAAAGATTTGTAGATATAGGCCAGTGTCTTAAAAAAATATTTTGGACACATGGAATTACGAGTAATTTTCTTCCATATTAATGAAGTGATCTTGAATTTGACTGGCATAGATTTACCACTTTAGAAGTCTTATGTCTGACAATATTTTTGATAAAAATTTGTACATAAGCTTAAAATGTAAAGACTTAAATCAAGTTTTGACGAGCAGAATCCACACATCAATAAAGTGATATTGCATCTAATCAAATGAGCTTGTTACCACTCTAAATGATGTATTTCCAATCAGATTTTTGTCAAACATGGTAAGCTTATATCATTGCGATCTCAGTTATAAGATACATTTTTAGGAAATCAGAGCATATTAATGAAATGAGTGATTTTGTTGGCACTCTAGAGACCAATTTTTTTTAATATTTATATTCAGATTTGGTATGTAATTTAGTGTCAGATTGACTGAGCTTGTTTCCACTGTTTCTGATTTTAAGTTCCCTACATTGAGATAGATGTGGGAGCCATATAGTAATCTTTTTCATCCATCTGTCCACTTGTTCAGCCATTCACACCTTTTGTAACCATCTAGTTCTGCAAGGTTTGCACATAATTGGCTGTCGTTTGGTTGGTGAATTGCTTATTATACAAAGAAGTACCTTTATAGATTTTATCTTTTCTGGTCTTGTTTTGATAGAGTTAATACCCTTTTTCTGTAAAGCTTTACTCTCCATTAGAGCAGATCCATATAGCTAGCTTAGCTCCTGAATCCGTGTTGAGCTCACCTGGTCATAAAGCCAGATGAGTTTATGGTATGGTCTTGCATTTGTCCTTCTTCATCCATCTATCAACAATAGTTCATTAACACTCTTGGGTTCATATTTCTGTTTCAATTTTAGTCAGACTTGGAAAAGAGGTTTACATTATCAAAACGTCAGATGAATTTGATATGCAGGTGCATACTAATAAGGTGATCATGCATCAGATTGTCTAACTTTTATTGCCACTCTACAGGCCATATTTCTGATTCTATTTTGATCAAACTTAGAATCTTTGTGGTTATATCAGGAAGATTTCTGATTAGTTACATAATGACTGATCATGCATCTGATAGGATGAGCTTACTGCAACTTTGGAAGCCATATTTATGATCTGATTGTGATCAACCTAAATTCATGGACTTAAGTTGTCAAGATCTTGGATGAATTTTATAAGCAAAATTCATGCATATTAATTATGTAATCTTGCATCTGATTGCACTCAGGAAGCCATATTTTGTGGGTGTGATTTTTATTAAACTTTAAAAAAATGCTTATTGTATGATCATGATCTGGGAAAATTCCAGCAGTGAGATCCATGCATTTTAATGGAGTGATCTTGCATTTAATTGATTGAGTTGATGACCACTCTAGAAAAATCATAATTTTGACTCAATCTTGACCAAGATTGGAATACATGCCTAAATCATCAAGGTCATGAATTGGTTGAATGAAGAGCAAGATCAGGGCATACTAATGAAGTGGTCTTGCATCAGATTGGAAGCTATAATTTAAATGATTTTGATCACAATTGATGGGGTGCAGGATCCACTCATGTAATTCAGGCTATCTAATTGGCAGGGCTTGTTACCACTCTTGAAACCCTTTTTTTTATGCAGTTTTGCACAAACATATTTGATCAAGACCTTGAAGCAGGAGTTTGATTATATGTGACATATATTTAAGAAAATCTTGCATTTACCGCTTTAGAGACTGCATTTCAAATTTAGTTTTGATTAAACTTGGTAAATAGGCTTGACTCACTAAGATCTTAAATGAGAACAGTGAGAAAGATCACTGCACATTAATGAGGTGATTTGGCATCTGATTGGTTTAGTTGGTCAACTCTTTAGTACTCTACTTTTTGATTATATTTCTTTCAAATTTGGTAATTTAGATAAGGTCATCAAGATATATAATGTATTTTATTACGAGAAGAATCAATGCATATTAATGTGGTGCTTGTTACCAATTAGATTTTGCTCCACCTTAAAGTATTGTTGCAGACAGATTCTGTAATAAGTATGATCAGTGCACATTAATAAAATACCTTACATCTGATCAGCTGAGCTGTTTCTTTTTAGATCTAGACACAGTATTTCTCATCCATTTTCCATTAAGCTTGATAAATGGGTTTATAATGTCAAGATCTTGGATGAATTTGGTTATGGACCCGAGACTGTGCATATTAATTTGCATTATATTTAGAAAGAATTTGTATTGGGAGATAGAAAAATAGGTAATCTCAACATGATATAAATTTTGGGTTATATTGGTTATATTTTTACAATGCTACATAAGCCTGCTTATTGAAATACTGTTCTGGTATGTAAGTGATGTGAGAGTTATCAGACCTGATTGGGCAGCTTGTATGGATATACTTATGGTCCTTGACAATAAGCTTAAGATGATATGTTGCTTGTAATCAGTATGGTTCAAGAACCATTCAACATATTCTGATGTGGTGAATTGTATCTTAGACCCATATGTGCCTTTAATATGTTTTGTCATGTCTGTCCTGTTGGACTGAGTTGTGGCTCATGTCAACTTCATATCTTTATATGGGATAACACTTGTATTCTGACAGCATAGTTTGAGAACCATTTAATGTATTGTGTGGCAATTTGATGATAATATTGTTTCATAGATCTATATGTTTTGTCTACTCCATTTTGGACCAAGATTTGGACTGTGGCTATATTGGATTAACTGAGCTGGTTTCCACTCGAGGCTGTATTTAAGATTGTGTTAAAATTTAGTCATCAGTAAATAGCATCAGTATCTTGAATGAATTTGATCATGAGCGACATCAGAAAAAATGAGGCATTCAAAAATCTGATTGCTTGAAGACAGAATGCCTTAATTATACCTGTGAACGACTTGCTACCACTTTATAGGATGCATTTTTTTAGATTTTGAACAAGTATTATGTATTTGCTTATATTATCAGTTTTTTGGATGAGTTGATTATGTACATATTTATTGGCCAGGTGAGCAATGTCAGGCCCACTTGTCCTCTTTTTAACAGTATGCTTCGAAAAAAGGAATTTTTTGCAAACACTGAATCTTCACTCTAAAAAACATTACAGTTTGTAATAACAATTTCCCAATAAATGTAAAACAAATATCCACTGAGAAGTGCACAAGACACCTTTAGTGTACAGTTGGAATGCACCAGAATTCATTTATTGATCTAAAAACAACTGGAAATATACTATATTGCAAAATTACTGATTTTTTCAGACTTAACCTCATTCAGATTTGCTGCTGGTACACTTGATGAATTGAGGATTGTTAGAGAGCAAATAGTTTGCAACTCATAAACTGGTGATAGGTAAAAATTCACCTAGTACTGTATTTACATAGATTATCTTATCAATGGTTGTCTATCAAGCAGTGTGCTATTAGATATCCTATCATACCCATATATCTTTATGCCACTAAATATCCTTACAAACATGTATATCTGTGTTGGTGCATACTCTACCAGACCCATATAACTATCATTGTATACCGTACTTGACTTGTACATCTTTGTGCCAGTATATACCCAATCAGATCCTTACATTTTGACATATAGCATTTCATAAAAATTATGAATATGGACAAGCAAACAAAGTGCTCTCTCCCACTTGTTTTATGTGAAGTGGCTTTGGCATTTATATTGGGAGGAGTTCCATGAATTAAACATTGACTGTGACATATAATCAAAGGTATTTTGTTTTCAATTTTCAATGAATAAACATCAGTTCTAGTGTGAATCATTTATAGTCTGTAATGTGATCAGTGGTCACAATTTTTTTTTAAATATTGTATCGAATTGTTGCCAATAAAAAAGGGGAATTTTACACAATAAAAGTTGACTCCAGAGTTTATTGTTATTTCATTTTATTGCACATCAATCATTAGAGCTTTGTTATTTGTTAGCATCACTGATAAATGGAAAGGAAATGAATTCTATACTGGGACTTAAACCAAGTCATGTAGCTCAGATAAACTGCTTGTTCATGAAAACCAAGCTATTCAGATCCATAAATGTAATACCTGCCTTTTGACATATTGTCAATACTCGTGATACTTTGAACTATTTCCACTTTTCACAATTGTTCTTAGTACAGCTTATACAAGGGACAAAATTGCAAAGAGGAAAATTCGCAGGTGTGGATGGAACTAAAACTTGAGCTCTCTCAACTTCTTAGCACTTAACACAGCCAATCTGCATCTCTTTCAGAGTTCTCGACCATCTCTTTGATCAATTTTCCTAAGTATAACTTGTATGTCAAATATTCTGAAACTGGGTAATAGAAGTACTATGTATTTGTATATTTAGTTAGGCAGTTAGATATCAATATATTTTAAAGCTGAGGACTTATCACAAGTGAAAAGTACATTTAATGCAGGAATGGTGCATATAATAAAGGCTAGGGCCTGTATATCAAGCCCACTATTCAGGCATTGATGTAGGTGACTTTCACCCCAAGGTCAAATAGTTTAGCAGACATGTCACAGGATGAATTGTCTTTGCTTCATAATTTATAAGAAGTATTACCAAAATCCATCAAGGGGTTTAAGAAATATAAGCAATTGTAAAAACTTGAATCCAAAGATTAAAAGCTTTCTATGACTTTCACTTTCACTCAAGGTCAGAAGGCACAGAATGAATTGCCATGGTTTTATCATGATTCATCCAAAGTATGAAAAAATACCATGAAAATACTAGCAAACTTTGTTGGTTTTTTTTTAAATCATAGGGAAAAATTTTTATAACTTTAACCTTGACCCCTGGTTAAAGTGGTGAGTGTCTTGTTTGAATAACAATTCATCCCATGTATAAATTTAATCTGTTGAAGAGTTTAGGAAATATAAGCAAATTAATACATATATGTGTACAGGATTCACTAGCAGATGAACACAGTACTGACATTGTGTTGTTAGAATTTTAACATAGCTTTAACAATTTTTCAGTCATAT